>JNEN01000810.1:0-111634 GCA_000697355.1 Syncephalastrum monosporum B8922 | reverse complement strand
ATAAAACATCATCTTATCCACCCTCTACTCTTTTGATCTCCATATCCACCTGGCCTTGTACTTAACAGCCAAAAGGATTCCGACAATTGGTAGCGGAGAAGGTTATTTATGTCAAGCGAAGCATCGACCGATTTCAAGAAATACCGCATCCCACAAGACCCCTTGCTCGAAGAAGAAGACCCCACAACACGATCCGAGCCCAGTTTCACTGATAACGAGAGCGACAACATGCCCGAGCAAGATAGTATCTCCGGCGAAGAGATGAGTCTCTTAATGAAGGCCATGCACCGACTTCTACAAGAAAAAGAAACAAGGCCGAGAATTCAAGTTCGTGCACCAGATACCTACCACGGAGAACGCTCAGCAGCAGCCGTCGACGGATGGATTGCCTCCTTGGAACGATACGCCGAACTAGTAGGCTCGGATGAGATTACGCAAGTTCAATTCGCCGCTAACCTCTTACGAGGAGAAGCCGAAGTATGGTGGCGCCAACAAGAACGCTATAGTGGTATCATAAGCGACTGGGCGATTTTTCGCAAGTTGCTCATTGAGGAGTTCAAGCCAGTCAACTCTACACAGACCGCAAGAGATAAGTTGGCTGCACTCCAGCAGATCTCAACTGTTAGTGCTTATGTGGCGGCATTCAGAAGCATCCGCATCGAGCTGCCTACCATGACGGACGAAGAGGCCCTTGACCGATTCACGCGTGGCCTGCAACACGAGGTGCGTGCACACGTTGTCACTCGATACCCGACCATTTGCGCTGAAGCCGAACGCATGGCATTAGCCTACGAAAGCGCCAGAAACATACAACACAACATTACGGCCTCGCCGCAAGTCCCATACGGTCAAGCCCACCGACAGTACGCAGCTCAAGACAATGTACCGGAGTACATACGCTCATCCGGTGTGACGCCAATGGACCTGGATGCGGTCCAATTCCGCCGCTCGTCCCTCACAGGGCACTATCGCGTTGGCAGACCTGGCCCCAACAACTACCGCCGGCGACAGGACCACAACGACACCAGGTGCTACAACTGCCAAGGTTTCGGCCATATCGCACGCGAGTGCCCGTCACCCCCGCGCCAACCTCGGCCGCAACAGTTTGGCCGACGCAGCTCACCGGCTCCTCGTTTTGCTCAGTCACCGAGCGATTTAAAAGATCACGCGCGGCGGGTTTAAAGGGAGGACCCCCGCGCACTACTCAAGCATTCTCCCTGGAAGCAGCCCCACCGACCGAGGTGCCAGAAGGAAACCTCATCGATCTCGACAGCGAAGAGGACGGGATAGCACACCAGCAATTAGTGCAGGACTTACAGCATTTTGATCAGTTGAACTCAATAAACGACATTCAACTACCCCTTTATTCAATGATTTGCAATGATACTACGGTACACGTCCTCCTCGACACTGGTGCCAGTACATCATACATCTCACCTCGCCTTGTGCATGACCTACCCCAAGAACCGGTCCATGGACGAGAAGTCGAGTCGGCCAGCGGACATACGATCGGCGTAAAGTCCAAAGCACAGTTTACATTAAGTACGACGGATGGTTTCAAGCAGACCTGGGCCGCATATGTCCTCGACACCAAATTCGACATAATCCTTGGTCAAGACTGGTTCCGGTGGGTCAAGCCTCTGCCCGACTGGGACCACGACAGCTGGAAGGTTGAACTCAATGGCAAGACACATGTGTTGCGACCTACTCACCGACGTGATGTACCCGAACTGTCCTACCTGATTTCGCATCGGCAAGTCCAACGGTGGTCGCGGTCCAAGCAGACGGAAGGCATGTTTGTCCTCTTCTGCACAAGTGAGATGGTCAACAAAACGGATAATGCAGCATTCGAAGCGGCGCTGGTGAAGGAATATGCGGACGTATTCAAGGACACCTTACCTGGCCTTCCCCCGGACCGACCAGTAGAGCATGTGATCGACACTGGTGACGCAGCACCCGTAAACCGACAACCGTTCAAGATGAGCCCCTTGGAGTTGGATGAGCTTCGCAAGCAGCTTGCGGAACTCCTAGACTTACGCTTAATTCGCCCAAGTAGTTCGCCATGGGGTGCCCCTGTTCTTTTCGTGCGCAAGAAAGACGGTTCCATGCGCCTGTGCATTGATTACCGAGCGATCAATCAAGTCACCAAGCGTAACTCACACCCTCTACCGCGGATCGATGAGTGCCTTGAACGACTAGGTGGAGCGCGCTACTTTTCAAGCATCGACCTCAAGTCGGGCTACCACCAAGTCAAGATTCGAGCCGACGACGTCCCAAAAACCGCTTTCAACACACGCTACGGCTCTTACGAGTTCCTGGTTCTCCCTTTCGGTCTCACCAATGCCCCGCCGACGTTTCAACGCCTCATGAATTCGGTCCTTGGCGATTGTTTGGACAAGTTCGCTCTGGTGTATTTGGACGACATCTTAGTCTTCAGCAAAACCAAGCAAGAACACGAACGACACGTACGGGAGGTGCTCGACCGGCTACGCAAGGCCAAGCTTTACGCAAATCTCAAGAAGTGCGAATTTAACAAGTCCAGTCTCGAGTTCGTGGGTTTTCGCGTCAGTGCTGAAGGTATCCTCCCGGCTGAGTCGAAAGTCAAGGCGATTCAAGACTGGCCACAGCCGACCAATGTCCAAGAGGTACGCCAGTTCATCGGTCTCGGGTCCCATTACCGACGTTTCATCAAAGGCTTCTCAACAATCGCGGCACCATTGACCGACCTGACGAAAGGAACGGGAGCAAAGAAAAGGGCAATTGTTTGGACACCAGAGTGCCAGACCGCATTTGAGGAAATCAAGTCCCGCATGATCCAAGCCCCCATCCTACAGCCGCCTAACCCTGATTTGCCTTACATCATCGAAACCGACGCCTCGGATTACGGAGTAGGCGCAGTACTCCTTCAAGAGAATCCGCAGGATGGCCTTCTGCACCCGCTTGCGTTTGAGTCCAAAAAGTTGTCTACGGCTGAACGCAACTACCCTGCACAAGAAAGGGAGTTGCTGGGTATATTACACGCCCTCCGTTCCTGGCGTTGTTTTATTGAAGGGCGACCGTATACCGTACACACCGACCATCACCCCCTCAAGTATTTCCGAACGCAGACCAAACCAACACCTCGACTCACAAGGTGGATCGCCGAGATGGAGTTGTATGACCCGGACATCCAATACAAGCCGGGCAAGGAGAACCACGTCCCCGACGTCCTGTCACGACGAGACGGACCTGACTGCGAGACCAACACCGAGGAAATCGAACCGGACTACCTTTATGCCGCCCGTATTTCGGTACAAGAGTCTGATTGGCCAAAATTCTACTTACGACCTGAAGAAAAATGGCCATCACTCTACGCCGACCTACTACGCGAACACAAGGACAAGTTCACGGTACACGACCAGCAAGTCTACCGGAAAATCAAATCTGGCGACATTACTCAGGAGGTTCGATACGCCATGTTCGCTCGGCGCGCTGACCTAGTGTCGCAGTTCCATTCAAGTTTTGGTCATGCCGGCAAAACCACGGTATATGACTTGATCAAGAAACGATGGTGGTGGCCCAATATGCAACAGGACATTCGGACCTGGCTCGGACGGTGTCAACAGTGTCAACTCTCGTCCGGCGCAGATCGAAAAGGACATCATAGTCCAATGCACCTGCCTGATATCCCTCCTCCGTTCTCAAGATGGCACCTGGACTTTATTGGCGAACTTCCGATCACGACCAAAGGCAATCGTTGGATCCTTGTCGCTGTGGACTACACCACGAGCCATCCTATTGCGCGTGCCGTGCCTGACGCGACCGGCGAGGCGATTGCCAATTTTATTTACGAAGAAATCGTCATGCGTTTCGGTTGCCCTACCGAAATCGTGACCGATCGCGGTGCGAACTTCATGTCCAAAGTCCTCGGTGCATACCTTGGCCGTATCAAGCTTAGACACCACTTCACGTCCGCATTCCATCCTCGTTCCAATGGCAAGTGCGAACGCACAAATGGCATACTAAAACCCATGCTGCGTAAGTACGTCCACGGCGCCGTCTACCGATGGGATGAGTTCTTGCCCACCGCCGTGTTCGCTTGCCTCATTCGCAAACACCGCACCACCGGCCATTCTCCCTTCTTCCTGACGTACGGTCAAGACCCGGTACTCCCTGGCGATCCACTCCGCCCTTTTATCGCACCAGAGCCCACTGAGGCCGGTATCCAAACAGCGGTCGATGCCCGCGTGGGCGGTACACTGAAAGAACTTCGCGTCGCCCGCGCAACAGCTACGGAACGCATGACGACGGACCGCGAGAAAGACAAAGCGCGATGGGACCTGATCATGAAGAAACAAGTTTTTTCTGTTGGTGACTTTGTACTCATGCGTCACGAAAACCGCCTGAGCCTCGAGTATACCTGGAAGGGCCCATACCGAGTAACCGCCGTCAACCCTGCGACCGATATCTACAAGCTGGAGACGGTCGAAGGCAAACCATACTCCTCTTGGGTCCACACCGACCGGCTCCGCCCTGTGCACGTTTCGGATTCGTCCCCCATCAAGGCCACCTGGTACGATCCCACTGCTGCCCGTAATGACTGGCGTACCGTCATGGACACCCTCTCCGCGCTTTTCTCTTCGCTGCTCGAGGACGAGCATCATTCTGGGGAGGAGGTATTGTCGGGTGTTTAACTCCCTCCATTCTATTTTGAGCCCGTTGACAGGAAATGCCGCGCACGGCCATGGATCCCCTTTTGGACAGGCCTTCCAAGAAGTATCTGTCCTTTTACGGACACTGCACCGGTACACCTCTCCCTCCTCTCTCCGACCTCTTGGCTACGACGATTATTGTCATAGCCCAACTTCCCTTTTATATATTTATCCCCTTCTCGCAGGCAATTGCCAAGACATCAGAAGATTATAAATACGCGAGAAGTGACAAGAATAAAACATCATCTTATCCACCCTCTACTCTTTTGATCTCCATATCCACCTGGCCTTGTACTTAACAGCCAAAAGGATTCCGACACATGAATCCGCTTTTAGAAACACCTCCAAGAAGTCCTCCATCCTTTTACGGATGCGATACCGATTCCTCGTCCTACCTCTTCCCTCCGACCTCTTGGCTATGACGATACGCGTCATAGCCTTATAACCTTTTATATAACTATCCCCTTCTCGCAGGCAATTGCCAAGACTTAGAAAAAAATATAAATACGCGAAAAGTAAAATAATAAAATATTATCTTATCCACCCTCTATTCTTTTGTTCCACTGATAATCCACCTGGCCCTGACCTATCAGCCAAAAGGATTCCGACACTCCCTTACTCTTTTCCAAAATGACATCAAGTGCTGCGCGCGGCCATGGTTCCGTTTTTAGAAAGGCAGTAAAGAAGTGTCCATCCTTTTGTGAATGCGGCACCGAATAGTCACCTCTCTGTCCCTCTCCTCCCCTCTCTCCGACCTCTCTTGGCTATGACGATACGCGTCATAGCCCAATTCCTTTTATATAATTATCTCCTTCTCGCAGGCAATCGCCAAGACTTTAGAAAACTATAAATATGCGAGAAGTAACAAAAATAAAACAATATCTTATCCACTGTCATGACTACACCTCGACATGTAGGTCCTCATGCATGTATGCAGGGCGACATGTGCAAAGCATAGCTTCAGCACATGTGACCTGCATATTCTGCCTCTGTCTTCTCTGCTGTCCCTGTCTCTTTCGTGTGCCTCGCACATTGTTCCTCTCTGTTGTCTCTGCTGCCTTCCTGCTTCTCCAGCGTGTATTCAACGCTCTTCCAACGTTGAACCGCTTCTCTGTTGCCTCTTCCCTCGTTTCCTGTTGTCTCTGTCTCTTGGTCCCTGTTACCTCCCCTCGGCGTCTTCCTGGTCTTGTCCTCGATCTTAGGTTCGCAGCACCTGGCACCACGCTTATGCGTACTTGAGTTCTGACCAGCTTGTGTAGGATCATTCTTGTTTTAGACTGTTAGTGAGATGTAGAGAGAAATTGACAGTGTGGTAAACCATCACCCGTCGGGTAATTGTGTCTTCGTTGAGAAAGTCTAAACTTGCCTCTATACCCAATCGTTGTATCGGTTGCTATCATGCACTTATTCAACTCCTCCATCGCCGGTTCAATTACTGCATATGAAACCGTAAAGAAGTATTCCGTACCGCTACTCTTATCTAATGGCACAGTTCCATATGCAAGCTGCATCTGCCATTGTATATTCAATCACAGGCACATCGTCCCTGATGAAAATATTTTATTATCTTATCACTGGTTCTCTTTACTCAGCTGGATGAAACATATTGAAGTCTATAAAAGACTTCCTAATTATTAGATGTAGACAGATCATATCATACTCAACTTTAATATAAGTTCAGTCTCACTTACTCTCTTGTTCCTTTTAACCTGTCAATTTCTCTCTACATCTCAAGTCTTCGTCCTCCCGTCGTTGGTGTGTTGACCGTGTGTGTGTCGTATAGCATCCTTGCCTTCCGGTCTTGACTTCCCAGTCTTGTCCTGTTCCTGTCCTGTCCTGTTCCTGTCCTGTCCTGTTTCCTTGTTGTGGTAAATGTCACCACTTAGTCTTAGAACGGTTACTCTCCATCTATACTGCCTAATAATAATACCGAGACATGTTGTCCAGAACAAAGTGACAAAGTATTGCCGAGACAAGAATGTCTGAGATATCCGTTATTAGCCTAGTGCCCACACTAAGTGATGCCGGGACTCGTTATTATATTAGCACCTGAGCTGAGTACCTGAATTAGTAGGTCTCACTGGCTTGGCAATGACGATATGATCTGACACGTCAATAACATTGGTGTTTATTATGAGACATGGTAAAAGGACCATGGCCTGGCTCATTCCAGAAATATCCGCATTACGCACTTAATAACCGATTGGTTCGTACAAGACCGAACATCGGATAACGGCATCTGAATATAATATCCAAGAAGTGTATATAAAGGGTAGAAGATAGAACCCAAGTAGCATCAGTTCAGAACACAAGTTCAACTACCTTATAAACAACCTACACACATTCTCACAGGCTCTCTATTGTTATCTTTCTCTTTATTTTTCTTCTCTCTTCATTATCTATCTTCCTACCTATATCTCACCAACCAAGCAGCAGACCTCTCGTGTAATAATGAGTCCAGCGCTACGCTAGGACGTCACATTATAATAATGCTGCTAGGAGGGAACAACCCACATCCTCAGACTTCGTGTCGGCAATTTTATGGATGCCTTGATATACCGAGAGCATTCACAGACCTCGTTGAATGTTCTCATTCTGAAATATGAAACAAATGCAGTTCATGTCTTCTTATGAAAGGCGCCCGAATGCGTACTGAAGCTGATGCTCTTGAATTGCAGTAATCTTTCACGTGGGAAAAGGCTAACGCTAATCTCGCAGTCGGTCAATGGGTATAGGCGATGTGGCGCCGGTCAACGGCAAAATTAGGAGTTTAGATGCAGACAACATGCGTATATTGCTAAAAAAAATAGGGCGATCAGAATGCGTGGGGAAGGGAAGCAAGGTGATTTCCAGGCACCGTTGAAGTTGGGTGCAAGACAAAATTATTTTGCTTATATGATTTAGCTTTCACCCCTCTTTCTTTTCTTTCCTCCTAATTATGAACACGGTGAGTATGTCTACTACTATCATACCATGATAGTTGGAGATATGATACCGTGGAATGCTAGATTGGCTTATTCCTAATTGACTCTAGATGCCGCTGGCTCGGCTATCGGGCGAAGACGAGAGACCGGCCGGTTTGAAGCTTGACCGCGGAGGTTACGGGTTCTCCAGAGAAAGAGAACCAAAGAGTTCAAGCTCATTCTCGGAAAGCACACATGAATTGCTTCACTCGCCATCCACACCGCGTCCTTTTCAGCCGAACCCGAAAGCAATTGCAGCAACAAATGACAACGATGACGATGACGACGGCGACGACGGTAACGACGACGACGACTTTGAGTTTTTTGCGCCGTCCCGCTCATCAAGGGACATTTATGCGACCGGTAAACCTTTCAAAACGTACTCCACCAGCTCCAATTCCGGTGCCAATCCCTCCAGCCGGTCTCCATCCATACCTACACGCTCGCCCTTTCGACCAAGAGACTCTCAAAATTCCATAACACAAAAGCCCTCTTTTGCAACCGTTCGTCGTAAGTGAAGGCTGTGCATTTAAAGCTGAGGCCTACTCACATACTTCCGTCTTCTGTCATGTATGCTATATGTTTAGTCGATCTGTCCAACTCATTATCGACTCCTCATCAATCTACTGGCGGCCCAAACATGCCCTCTTCCTCTTTATCTTCTTTAAATTCAGAAGAATCCGGAAGCGATTCAACCAAGAGAAGATTATCTGCAGAGGTTGCTGAGCTTTGGCACAGAAAACCTAGATCCGATGCCGACTCGCTGCCCGGTACCAGTACCGTGGCAGACGGAGGTGAACCCATTGAAACTCTTCTGCTTCAACTACTCGTATCGCAAGCTGTGATGGATACGCGCGAGTTTAAAATGTTGTCGTATGAGGAACTTAATGACTTGAAGGAGGTACGGTATTGTATGAGTTTTGCAATCATCTCTGGTCTTATTGGCTTAATATTTCCGCCTCTCTTCCCCACAGAAACATCAAGCAATACAGGAGCATGTCTCCTACCTGGAATCCAAATATTCACTGCAGAAGCATGTGCATGATGCCTCCCGCTCGCTGGCTATGCTCTCTGGCGACCCTCCGGTCGGTGCAAGCAAGGATCAAGACAATGGCAATATGCACCATGTGTCTGCAGAGCTCATTGACGCACTAACGACCGAAGCTACTCTACGGCGGCAGCTATTGGAACATAACGCTTACGTCCTGCAACAGGGGATACAAGGCTATGAAAAAAGGAGTACCGATATAGCTCTGGAACACCCAAAGCAGCAGAACAAGCAATCCATGGATGATAAGTCGCAGTCTGCCCTAGAACAAGTGGTGGAAAGTTTGAATACGTTAGCTCAACGCTACCGACTGTCGCCCGGAAATTTAGGCGATGGACTAGTTCTCGATATGGATGCGAGAAAAAATTCGACTTTAGCTGGACAAGCACCCCACCTGCTTATCAGCATTGAAGGGCAATTCGAGGAGTACAGACAACAGATCCGCCATCTGGAACGTGAGGTGAAAGCAAAGGACGAAAAAGAACGCCTCGAGTCAATTTCTCGCAAAAAATGCGAGCTCCAATTGCGCGCAGTGCAAGAGAAAAAAGAAGCAGCTGAAGCTCGATGTAAGGAGCTCGAAAACAGTCCTGGCCGAAGCCTTAGTCAGATCGCAGATAGTTCTGCGTCTAAAAAGCCAAAGTACGCTTTCTGTTTTTATCTTGCTTCTTTCTAACATGAAATAGCACAAGCAAGCAAGAGGATGCCTACTTCCAGCGACAGCTCTCCAATAGCCAAGAAGAGGTGAGACAGGCGCGGGACGAGCTGGCAAAAAGCAACGACGATGCCTCCAAATTACGGTCTGTTATTGCTGATCTCGAAGTTAAGCTCAGCAAGGCCGAGTCCCGTGCTGCCACAGCTGAATCCAGATTGGCTACATTGGAGAGTGAAGTGAAGCAACACAGAGACGAAGCAGCGGAACTACGTGCAGAAAAGCAGAGATATGAGCGTGTGCTCAAGCGAGAATCTGTCATGCAGATGATGGAGGGTGGAAGCGAAACAATCAAGGTGAAGTACGAACAACAGCTGGAGGAACAGCGGGAAGAATACGAGGCGCAATTGCATGAACAAAGAGCTTTGCTTAACAAAACGACGAGAGCACAACAACAACTCGAATCAGACCGCGAGAAGCTGGAAGGCATCTGCAAAGATCTCGAGGACCTTATTCGCGACAAGGCAAGGATTGTCGATGCTCGTGACCTGCGTATCAATGAGCTGGAAGCAGAGATACAGCACGTTAAGAGGGAAAAACATAGCTCGGTCGACCGGAACGAGATACTGCGCGAAGCACAGGCAGCTTTTTCCAAGCGCGAAGATGCCTGGTTGGCGCAGAGCGAATCGATGGAGGTCAACTTTGAAGGCATTCTGAAGGAGTTTGATCGTCTAACGGGAACCGCGATGGAATTCGAGACGGACCGCATGAAATATGAGAAACGTATCGAGGAGTTGACTCGCCAGGTGCAAGAGATGGATGCCTCGTTGACAGAGCACAGGATCAATAAACTCGGTCATCATGCAGATGGCGAGGCACCCACGACAGCCTCCTTGCGGCGCGAGTTCCGTAAACTTGTGAATGATATCAAGAGCGATCATCAGCATGCCATGGAACGGGAAAACAAGGAGCGCAGGGAGCTGGAGAACCGTCTCAAGGACCTGAAACACGAGCGAGAGATGGCGCGCTACGAGCGTGTGAACAAGGGCATCCAAACATATTTCACAGCCTAAAGATGTATAGTCTTATACATAAAATAAGTTTGTCAGATAGTATCTATATACCTCACAGGAGACGGCCCGAGAAAAGCCTTTGCCTCTCTTCCTCCCACAGAATGCTTTTGCTTTGTGATTGTAGGCATGTATGTTGTCTTATTTTTGGTTTATGATTTGAGCTGGCCGGGTGTCATGTTGACTCTTGCTCAATCATATTCGGAAGGTCAGCCTTACCTCACCAAAAGTAATTTCGAGTTATGGGGCGGCGAGGCTCCCACTGCCCTGCTTTCGTATGTCGTCCAGAATTATTAAGATATCATGCATGCGCTTTTTGGAATAGAAGTACCCACGTTTGGTAACACATCACCAGGTTGCATTGCCCAAGCAAGTTTTTTCAAGCCTCAAAAGCTGCGAAAGGATGACTACTGTATCCGCAGAATGGCGAGAACACGCTTAAAGCATATATCTTTGCCTGTACTTTTTGGGTGTCGTACCACGCGAGCACCATGATCATACTAAGTAAGAGGGAAACGCCGCCACGTAACAACGCCGTATTTACGCGATAGTGGATGCGTAATTGGGAGCCATCAGAGCAGCTATTGTCACGTAGAAGATTGTGGCATGTGGCCCAAAACAAGCCATCATCGCGTATGTATTCATTTCTTCCACAGCCACAAGTAGTCCCAGTTTGCTAAGCATATCGCCCGTTGGAAATAACATTGCGCCGTCGTTCTTAGTGATTGCACCCTTTTAGCGCAGGCCACTTCAGCTCCGCACTCAACCAGATTTGCTCTTGCCAGAGGCAGCAGCAAAGTTTATCAAAGTAACACAGACGAGAGGGTAGAGGAAAGGTATATACTACTATGGCTGTAAAAAGTATAAATGTCCTGGATTGTGGAAATCTGAAATGCAGCATCGGTGCTTTTATCTTAACTAGCCTACGAAATTTCGTTCCGAAATCAGTTCTCGTGGACTATCCTTCATTTTTATTATACATACCGGCGTGGGGTCGTTGATGCGCGCTCACGGCGCGCGGCCGCCGCCTCACCTGAGCTGAATACACGTTTGAGTCACAGTGGCGCATTACCCAGTTGCAAAACACTTACCGGTGGGCGGGGAGCAGACATTTGGCGCTAGGGCGATGTCTATAAAGGTGTTTTCAACGGTGGCCACCATCGCCGGCTAGTGGGTCGCAAGCGGGAAAGAAGAAAGGCAGAGGAGGCGGAGAGGAAGAGACGCAAAGGGGACGCGAGAAAGGAGCGGAACTGAAACGTGCGTTAATGTCTCATATTCATTGCATAGACCTGAATCTGTTTCACTTACGGGCAGAGGAAAAAGCGGAAAAAAAACCTCTGATGGGAGGAGAGCAAGCGGAAAGGAGGTGGAAGAGGCGCGAGCGGAAGAGAAGACAGGAGGAGAGGCGAGCAAGAAGACGGCAAGCTAAGTATACATTCAGAAGGAGGTTAGTGTTGTCCAAGACCATGTACTCTTGACGCGAGAACTTACTTTCATGCACACCGGTGCGGTTGGGGGCGGGCAACCGGTGGCAGAGGGACTTATGGGGATGCAGTGGTCTATGTTGCACTTCTTATTAGTTTATACCTGTAACCAAAATCCTTTCGTATATACTTGCCAGCGTAAGACTTGACCAGGGTAAAGAAGAAGAAGAAGAAAAGTAGACGTGAGAGAAAACAAAAGACCTTTATGAGAAAGAGCGCGTGTCAATCGGTATTCATGCAAGGACTCGGGCGGGCTGTGCCAATGGGAAAAGAGAAGTAAAAGATAAGGACCTGACAGGGATTGACGTAGAGCATTTTCCCAAGTTTCATAGGTTCCATTGGCTAAAAAGCTATCACGCAATCCACGTTTTACCAATGGGGAAAAAGAGCTCAAAGATATGGTCCCTGACAGGTATTGACGTCAGGTATCTTTCGCGTTTCAGAGGATTCATTGGCCTGCTTTGCTATCACGCGGCTCACCTTTACCAAGGACAAAGGGAAAAAGACCTTCATGAGGATTGACGTCAGGTACCGTTGACGTCTCAAAGTTGTCTACTTTGGCAGACGCCCTGCCCGGGAATTGAACCGGGGTCTTTTGTGTCTTGCTTATGTAATTATGGATGTACGGAATATCAAGATTATTATATATAGATAAAGTCATATATGGACGAGGTGCGCGATTCCCCATTTGAGGAGTTTGCAATAATTCGCTTTTCCGTAGGCATTTTTTGGCCCGGTCTTCCTCTTCCTTATTTTTTCTTTCTGTAGAGCCACTACTGCTGGTCTCCGACTTCAATTTGCAGAAGCGGATATAATAAAGCACGTAGATTTCTTCTCAGTAACTGCACGCACTTCCATCGGAAGCGCCTACTAGGCAGCCATGCCACCAAGGTGGAGGTATGTACGGCATTCGGGGCACATATTGACCAGGATGCACATCGTGAGCTTGGCTTTGTCTGACATACTATTGCGCATCCGCTTGAGGTATCTCGATATGAGACTATTCACCCACCAAAAGGCAGCATGGGTATATCTGTCTGTGCAGTATCCATTGAGACGTAGGACGGACTAGCCGACTGGTATGTATCCGTGCAGTGACCTCACTTTGTGTATACTTTGTCCACTTACCCGATACCGGAACATTGCCACCTTTCGAATTGCTGGCTTGTTTCACACACTCAGGGAGCAGATTGCATGTGCGGTTCACTTTTGGCCGTATGGACCTTTGTACTGTACGTGCAATACAGCAGCGATATAGTATTTACGAAGAACAGAGTCATGGGAGTACATTATGTTGATCTCCATATCGCGTCTCTGCGGCCGTTCGACTGACTAATAGGTTCTTGGCTTTACCATGGACGCTTGAGGACTGCATGCATCAACAATTTTACTCCGAAATTCGGCCTCGACTAATACATGCTTCGTTGCAACTTGTCGAACACTAACATATGAGCACCTTGAAATCGTAGTTGAATTTAAATTGTCAATTCTTGCACGACCTTGAATCTCGTTCGAGCAGATGGACGAATGGAGGTGTGTACATTTTTCCTCAATCCGAAGGCTCGATCTTTCTTCAGCTTGTATGTCTAAGAGTGTTTTCTATGGTCTGACAGCTCTTTCGAAATATTTTGCTTGGAACAGCGATACCTATATATAATAATCTTGACAAGCGGTGGGAGCGGACTAGAGTGACCGAAGATTAAGTGGAGGCTGTGATGACCCGAAGCCGCAGGCGAAGGGGCTCACTCACATCCGGAACGCAATCGGAGTGTCACTCTTGGACGAAGCGAAGCGAGTCCCACCGCTTGTATATAATAATCTTGATATTCCGTACATCCATAATTACATAAGCAAGACACAAAAGACCCCGGTTCAATTCCCGGGCAGGGCGTCTGCCAAAGTAGACAACTTTGAGACGTCAACGGTACCTGACGTCAATCCTCATGAAGGTCTTTTTCCCTTTGTCCTTGGTAAAGGTGAGCCGCGTGATAGCAAAGCAGGCCAATGAATCCTCTGAAACGCGAAAGATACCTGACGTCAATACCTGTCAGGGACCATATCTTTGAGCTCTTTTTCCCCATTGGTAAAACGTGGATTGCGTGATAGCTTTTTAGCCAATGGAACCTATGAAACTTGGGAAAAAGCTCTACGTCAATCCCTGTCAGGTCCTTATCTTTTACTTCTCTTTTCCCATTGGCACAGCCCGCCCGAGTCCTTGCATGAATACCGATTGACACGCGCTCTTTCTCATAAAAGGTCCTTTGTTTTCTCTCACATCTACTTTTCTTCTTCTTCTTTACCCTGGTCAAGTCATCCTGCTGGCAAGTATATACGAAAGGATTCTGATTACAAGTATAAACTAATAAGAAGTGCAACATAGACCACTGCGTTTCCCCCAAGTCCCTCTGCCACCGGTTGCCCATCCCCAACTGCACCGGTGTGCATGAACGTAAGTTGTCGCGTCAAGAGTACACGGTTCTTGGACCGCACTAACCTCCTTCTGAATGTATACTTAGCTTGCAGTCTTCTTGCTCGCCTCTCCTCCTGTCTTCTCTTCCGCTCGCGCCTCTTCCACCTCCTTTCCGCTTTTTCCTCTGCCCGTAAGTGAAACAGATTCAGGTCTATGCAATGAATATGAGACATTAACGCACGTTTCAGTTCCGCTCCTTTCTCGCGTCCCCTTTGCGTCTCTTCCTCTCCGCCTCCTCTGCCTTTCTTCTTTCCCGCTTGCGACCCACTAGCCGGCTATCGGTGGCCGGGACCACCGTCAAGACTACCCCCCCCAAAGACATGTGCCTAGCGCCAAATGTCTGCCCCACGCTCATCGGTAAGTGCTTTTGGTTGATAATATGAAACTGAGACTCAAAAATGCAATCTGCTGCACAGTCTAGATGAGGTACTAGTGGCCAACACGCCGTGAGCGTGTATGACGACCCCGGTCCCGGTAGCTGGTATGTATAATAAAAATGAAGTGTAGTCCACGAAAACTGATTTTGGAACGAAATTTCGTAGGCTAGTTTAGCATACACATAAAATATAGATAATATAGGTACAAGACTATACGATAGGGAATACAATCACTCCATGTTAATTAGCATTACTCATGTTTTGTCTCGATCTTTTGCTTCACGGACGTTGCAGCTTCATCGGTTTCATGCTTCTCTGCCCGTTTCTCTTCGTCGCCACTTGTTGCATGCGCCTTGCTAATATGAATGCCCGTTACGTCTTCAATGTTACGCAGTGGATCGTTGGGATCGATGCCTTTATCACGGAGCTCCTTCTCAGCATTCCAGACCAAGAGTGACCGCGTGGAAAAGATGACATCTAGTTCCTCAAGCGTTTTGTTCATCGTTTCAGGATATAAAGCCCAGACAAAAGGAATTGCGACGAAATTCAGGGCACCAAAGAGCAAGAAAGTTGCCCAACCAATACCAGCAAGCATAGGTGGCTGTTAAAGCAAGTGGAAGGGGTGAGTGAGTATGCCAATGCAGTTATGACATACATTGCTGTGATAGACATACCGTTATTTCGGTGACCAGAGCATTACCGATGGACCATCCAACGACACTCCAAGCACCGCCACGAGCTCGAACACGAAGGGGGTATATTTCGACGGGGTACAGCCAGGGTACGGTCAACCAGGTCATACCAAAGAATGCAGTGTATGAGAAAATAAAGACAGTAGCACCAATGCCGTATCCCTGTTGCAGAAGAACAGTCATGTGAGCTCTCGGCATTATTTGTCACCCGATACAAAATACTCAGCAGTGAAGACTTACAAGTTTGTTTTGTTCCATAATATCTGGTTTGGTCAGCACTGCTACCAATATCAGCGAGATGCCTTGAAATACAGCGCCATAGAAAAGTGTGAAGCGGCGGCCCCAACGGTCAAGGGTAAACACAGCAACCAAAGTCGACAGCATATAGCAGATATCATTGATACCAGACAGCAGCTGAGCGACTTTCTCTGAAAAGCCTGCACTGGAGAAGCACTCAGGTGCATAGACGGTAATCTGTAAAAAAAAAATGCGGCTGTGAGCGCACTAGCAATGTACAGAGTTGGTCCATTTCTTTTTACGTACAACGCCAATACCAGTAAGCTCCTGAATGATTTGCAGCCAAATGGACAAATGGACGCGTCTTGGGATATTGAACTCATCGTACTTGAACAACATGGCCCAGTAGCTGGGCTCACCACCTTCAGCTTCCTCGATCTTGAGGGTTTCCATGATCTCATCACGTTCACGAATGACATCTGGATGGTTCAAGTCACCCTCACCACGAAGGGCCGCCAAAATGAACATGGCTTCTTCCTCACGGCCTTTCTTGAGCAGCCAACGAGGTGACTCGGGGAAGATATTGATACCCACCAAAAGAACAACCAATGGTATGAGCTGGAAACCAATAGGGAATCGCCAACGCATACCACCTTCAACATCGCTCAGGCCATAGGCAATCCAGTACTATAAAACGTCGATGGTAGCTTGAGTAACAATGCTCCAGTTTTTTTCCTTTTTTTTTTTTTTTTTTTTTGACTTACAGCAATAACAACACCAAAAATGTTGAGAGTAAATTCCATAGCTATGAACATGCCTCTTGAAGCATAATGTGATGTCTCTGCGCTCCAGACAGGCACGATGGCATTCCTAGGTACATGTTCTATGAGTGATGCGTGATAGCATAGCTGTCTTACAGCTTACAGGTGACCTGTTCCAACACCCGTAATGATACGAGCACAAATCATCCAGGCAACGTTTTGAGCGCCTGTTTGGAGAGCGGCACCGAAAACGGCAAACATACACCCAACGACAACCGTCTTGATACGTCCAATCTTGTCACCAATCCAGCCACCTAAGAGAGCACCAACCAAAGTGCCAACGTAATAAAGTGCCACAACGCCACCAAGGAGCGCTTCGTTGTCGTTAAGGCCCATGATATTCTTGTAATCTGGCGAGATGTTCACACCACTCATGACACCTTGGTCGTACTGTAATACATGGTATATAAGACTTTTTTCTGTATAGATCGAGAAACTTACTCCAAAGAAAAAGATACTGAGACCAGCAGCACTATTGATGGCGAACACCAGTTTGCTGCCGTGCACGCTCTTCGCTATATTATACATGTCCACAAATTTAGTTCACGCAGATTTGTGTTATGTCGGACAGTAGCAAATGCGATTTGGGCGCTGTAGAAAAAGGCTGCGAAAAGTAACGACAAAGAAAAGAGAAAAAATAAAAGTCCTTTTGTCCAGCACAGCACCATGGGTTCATTTTATAAGGATGAGGAAAATATGAATAAATGGAGCCATCCCAAAAAAGAAGGCCAGGTCGATTTTCCGTGTGTCATGCACCCGTGCTGTTTTCAGCTATTCTGGTGCATATCCTCCTCTTATGGTGAGCCTTGGATCTATTATGGGTACACGACCTTACCCTTTCTCCTACGCTTCCTCACACGGTGTTACATCATCCGAGAGCAATTTTTCTGTATCCGTACCTTTTCGGACGCGTGATCTGCGCCTTGTATGGCGCCCTTTTTCTTTTCTTCATTCTCTGTCTCTTTCTTTTCACCATAAACGAGAAACTGTATAAACAGTGGTTACTATCGTGGGTAGATTACCCTTTTTGTCGCACGCATGGACCACCTCGACCGGGCTGCTCAAATAAAGAAAAGAAAGTTAAATCGTACTGCTGTCATTTTATAGCAAGCAACAATCCGTAAGTACAGCAAACCCCGCGAAGATGATATGGGAGAGGAGAGAACTCAAAAAAGAAAAAAAAAACAGTACTGCGCCAAGGTAGCACGACGTCTAATTGGTTAGTGTCATCCAATGGGCGATTTTGTAGAGAAAAACCTCACTTTGGTTAGTATGTACTTTTACAGAACCTTGCATTCATGTGTGGGGTTTTTGACCATCAAATCAGATATTGGATAGAGGCTATATGATACTAGCTTTTTATGACTCCTTTGCCACATATCGGCATCGAGAGGTAGGCGGAAAAAAAGAATTTAATTACTGTCGCAAACTTCACTCAAAAGGTCTATCTTGTTCAACAAGCTTTTATTGTCCACTACACTTTACCGACAAGAGTTTTATATGCGTGCATGCCTGTGTAGGAGTAGCGTAACAAGGCTGGACTAAATTAGTGATGATGCGTTTGAGCATTACCTACGATACTCATAGTGTTTCAAAGGCAGGCATTTCTGTTGTATAACGACGGAACGCAACGACAACTTCTCAAAGAAATCATGGTACCACACTGGGTCTGGTTTGGTGCTACCTACGGTATTCAGAACCCTGGTTATTTTGCACTCTCCTTCCCCTCAAGTCCTTCGGCCACCGATTGCTTGTCCATGCACCGGTGTGCATGATAGTAAGTCGTCGCGTTAAAAATATAATACATTGGACATCGTTAACATAGCGTATACGTAGCTTGTCGTATTACCTTTTCTTCTCCTCCCGTCTTCTCTCCCGTTTGTGTCTCTCTTCCTTTCTTCCGCTCGCACCCTCCCGCCCATAGATTTTTTTCCTGTTTTTTTCCCTCTGTATGTAAGTGAGCTGCACTAAATAAGAAACTGAAACATGTTAACATATTTGATGTCAGGTCCGCTCCTTTTCCTTTCCGTTCCTTTTGTCCTCCTTGCTTTGTCCTACATCCCTTGTCCCCCCTCCTTTGTCCTCCTTCTCCGCCCTAGCCTATGGTAGAAGCCGGTAGTAGTTTAAACCTTTTATTACAGGCATATAACCAAATGTCTTTCAGCCCCACCCATCATGGTAAGTGATTCGAATTATATGAAGATATCCTAAGACATGGGTTTGACAAAAGGAATTATACGCGTGCCCTCCACGGGCATGTTAGTTAGATGAGACGGCGGCCCGCCGGCTTGCGCGATCAATAACGAACCCGGCTCTGCCGTAGGTATGTAGAAAGTGCACTTCAGTCGAACTACCAACTGACTTTAGAATGAATCTCGATAGGCTAGTTTAAGTTAACTGGATAGTGGATTTTCTCTCTGCTGCCAAGCGAATGATAAACATTTCAAGTAATAGACAAAGTAGCCAAGGTGCGCGTGTTAAGTCCTAAATTCTGATATGCAATCAGATCATTATAATATCAGGTGGCTATATAGTCTAGAGATGCCGGATCACTCATAGCCGAGAATGCAGTGACATTCGGTTACCGGGTACACTTTTGACAGTGCGGCGTTGCAGGATGAGATCACATTAATGTGTTACAGTCGAGAAGTACAGTGTGCACATATGCAACGGATGATTCATTAGTGCAAGAGCTACTACGTACCTGATAGACGTAGGACACTCTATAGTGAGTAGCTGATTATACCAGAGTGGAAGATGATGTACTTGGGGGCTTTGCGGACTTGCGACCGCGTGGGCATCGCGACAGCAGCTGCTCTGTTTCTGTCGTTTGTCGGGCAGTATTTGAGCCTTTTTCTTACATGTCCGCCACGTATAAATCACGAGACATCTTATGCATGGAGCAATCAGCAAAAACCACTTTCCTATTGGTCATTGCTTTTGCTAGGTAATGTGGTAATGTCTCACCCTACCATTGTCACATGATGTTCGAGAAAACAATCTTAATCTCACTGTGAAAGGTATTTCGAGTGCTCAGCTATGAAAGCCGTCGTGGAGCAAGATAGTTGTTTCGAGCAAAGGTTGATATCCAAAGCAAGATGCGCGTGGAAATCGGCAAATAGAGCACTTTTAGCGCTGAATATTACTCGGCCCAGGCTGTCTTACGGCCATATTGCATACATGGCACAAAGGTCATGAGAATTTACAGGGTCGAACAAACCCTGGACGACTCCTCATGCAATGCTTATCAATATGAAAGCAAAATTTGATATTGGCCAATGACATATGAAGGCTCTGGTCTGGTAATGTCCATATGCCGTCATCACAAAAGAGAGCATTTTTTCAAAGAGGTTTTTAAGGAAAGCCCCAGGGAGAAACATCACCTGTTCATTTATTTACGACGCACCGTCCATGGCATCGGAAGACTTCAGGTAAAGTGGTGATGCACGTCTTCTGTTGCCAAACGCTGTCGCCTGATGAAACTCGCATAGCGTTATGGTAACCTGTCAGTTACCGTTCTATACACCGCCCTGACGATGCTTATACAGGAGTATCGGCATATATGGAGTGACGTGGAATGGATTGCACGAGTGTGTGAATGTGGGACTTGGAGCGCCAAGTGGCAACAAATGGGTTTGCTGCATGTGATACGGAGCTTCATCTTACTAACCAGACCAGTTTTGCGTTATTGATCTGTAAAAGAGGAGAAACATAAAGGGAAGAAAGCAAGCCGAATCCAAAAAATAACGGGTAGCTGTTTGTACTCCATTTAGTGCACGCGAGATCCACAATGAAGGCATACAATGAGCAAGTCGAGCGAGCGACATCTGGAGTTTCTGCAAAGGCGTATTGGCTGGGCGCGGGCAACAAAGTTTCCGATGATGGTTGTCGAGTATTTCTGTTTGGGTCACGAGCTCGTTGGAAGATATACCATTCCTTATGAGACATTATGACGGCTAATCACTCGGCAGGGTGATCACCTTTCATCGGTCCATAGTATGATGATTGGTGTATCTGAGCCAGGCGGTCGTGTATTTTTGGGCATCAGGGCCGACAGAAATAAAAAAAATCATGACCGTGCTTGGGTGATGGTGTTTCAACGCCCACGACGCATATGTATGTGCGACTGTGCAACAAGTCAAGTTATAAACTGTCCCCACTTCTGAGCTTTGACTATATCTGAATCCCTATTTACGGGTGTGATCTAACAGCAATACAGCTACCAAAAACTTTTTGCTTTTGTAAGACGATTTATTTCGGCCAGGAAAATAAAAAGAAAAAGAGAAAGTCAGTTCACAGGCAAACACACAGCTACCACGCCGTATACGCGCATCAAATTCACGGTAAAAGGCGGGAAACTTCTTTCTGTGGCAGTCAACAACAGAAGGAAAAGGGCGATCTGTGATGCAACACAGACCTGAATTGGGTTCAAGCGGGGAAGGTCGTCACCTCTTTGAACACCCGCAAGCGCGAATTGCGCACTCACGCAACAAGGCACAGCGGGTAACTTCCCCGCACTTTTGCAGTTTTTGTCCTTTCTTGTTCTTTCTTTTCATTATGGCTGACCCTTCCGACCGAGGTGAGCCCATTGGCTTTTCTACACAAACGCCACCCACCAGTCGAAAACGAAAACAAGACCCGCACGCGCAAGAGCTTAATGTCAGTACTGCGGCTGCTGGCTTTACCGCTGCAAATACAGCAACAACTACGGATACGAGTGGGCTGAGTTGGCCCGTGTATAAAGCCGAATGGTCAGAGCTAAGCTCGTTTCTGGATCCTCAAAATTCTTTCGAGAGTCGGACCAATGGTCCAGCGGCAGCAGCCACAGAAAGAGGAGGAAGTGTTGGTGGGGCAAGAGCAGGGCAGGAAGGCACTGGCGTACCTTCAGGACTAGACAGCGGCCTCTTGGGCTCTGCCTCTTCATCATCATCAAACACAGACAATACGCTGCTCACGTCAGGGTCCCATCATCCTCAGCCGATCGGGTTCGACTTTATGCAGCAGTCCTCTGCTGCTCCTAATGGCTTCCACGACGAGCATCCATCTAGCCAGGATGCGGTCCAGCACCACGATGCAGGCGAGAGGCAAGATGTGGGTGGCCTTTCATACGGTCTTCCCACGTTACCCCACACAGCAAACAGAAACGCACACAGCAGGGAGCCATTGCACCTCGGTGACTTTGGTGCCATACACGAACGTCACCAGCCTCAGTTGATCCACTCGTGGATGGGAGGAGGCGGCTCCATCGCCGATCCCGCTACAGCCCCTTCTGCTCTGCAGCAGCCAAACCTAAGCTCCAGTCCACACGAGCATCACCACCAGCAGCACCACCCAGACCACGATACAGCGGGCCCCCCTTTCACACCCGGAACGCCTGCTTTTTTCTCGCCGAGTTTCCTCGAGTCTCTCCAGGAAGATGATAGGTCGCTCGAGACAGCGTCCATGCGGCTGAACGAGCCAATGGAAGGCAGCCATACTTACCAGCAGCACAGCAGCCACAACGCAAGCGGCAGCCATACCTTCACTCCTGCGCCCGATTTTGCGCACCCTTCCTTTTCGAGTGAAGCGGTGGTACGTACCCATTTTGGAAAACCAAAGAAAAAAAAACCACTGGGGCTAACTTGCAGGACACACGTACTATCACACACGCGCTACACTATTAGCAACACCAAGGACGGTCGCGCCAGTCATCATTGCAGCACTATCCGTACTATCTGTCTTCGAGCGGGTCTGCTCTATCGCCCCCTGAATCGCCTTCTTCGCCCGCACCCGGCTTCAGTTCGAACAGCAGCAGTACCACGACTTCGATCCCGCGCTTGGGTCATTCGCGTTTAACTCCCACGATCCCCGAAACTGACGAAGACGGCAATGAGCCGCGGTTTCTGGACCATCGCATGCTCAAAGCCTCGCTTGCTTCTTCGCGCTTAGCTCAGGCTCAGGCGAGCGAGGCACGGCTTCAGCCGTTAATAAACAACTACCTGCACGCTTCCGATCCTGTGGCTATGGGCGAGAAAACAGTCATGATCCTCACTAGCAAGGTGGCACAAAAGAGCTACGGCACCGAGAAGAGGTAACTGAAAATTTAAAGTTTTCTCCAGAACAAATGTGCGGGGGGTCTCTCTGTATGATCCATCACTCACTACGTCATGATCAATTTAGATTCTTGTGCCCGCCTCCTACAGCCATCTTGATCGGCTCCTCATGGTGGAGCCAGAACAAAGAAAATCCGCCTCGACTAACAGTAGGCATTTCAGGCGAGAGCAGTCATTATCAGCAGTCAGGCCAAGTCGAATGGTATACGTCTCAAGGGACCGTGATCGGTCACACAGGGCAACCCGCGCTTGCCAAACCAAACGAGGAGCACCACCAGACGCAACAGGTCCAACAAGGTTTGGATTGGGCGCGTGAGCAACGCGATCAAATCATTGCCGCCGGGCGTTGTGTATCCAAGAATCTCTTCATTAACGATGCGGATGAGAAGCGCAAGAGGGTCGAATGCCTCGTCCGCATCCAGCTCGGGAACGCTGCCTTACTGGGTACGCTTGCCAGTCGCGGTATTAAGGTGATCAGCAAGCCAAGCAAGAAGCGACAGAGCGTCAAAAACATGGAGTGTAAGTTTGGCTGATTTCACGCAGACTGTAGACTAAGTGAGAAAAGGACCGTCAAGTATGCATTCACCATGGTACGACTGTCTCGTTGTTCAATCGCATCCGGTCCCAAACTGTATCCACCAAATATCTCGGTGTCTCGTGCGGGCAGTCCACTTTTGCCGTACCAGGCTTCATGTCTGACGAACCGAATGGGGGTGGTACCTGCTTCGTTGCACGTACCACCAGCTGGGACCCCTTCGTGATTTGGATTGTTGACACCTCGCGCTCCCCCACCGACGACGCACCCGAGCATCACCAACATCAGGGCCGTCCCCAGCAGAGTGCTGTCTCTCACCCACCACCCCCCGCTATCGCTCTTCGCAGCACAGCCAACCAACCCATCCCCATCCACTACAACCAGCACATTGTCTTGCAGTGTCTCACTACCGGCCTTGTCAGTCCAGTAATGATAATTCGTAAGATCGACAAGGCTTCGACGGTTATGGGTGGCGCACGAGCTGCGTTGGATTCCCCAGAGATCATGGGCGGCGGTGGCGAATTTGGCGACGAGTGTTTGGGCGATCCGGTCTCGCAGCTCCACAAAGTCGCACTTCAGATCGTCCAGGATCCTGCCTATCATCCACCCGATGCTTCATCGCCTACGATAGGTCCCATGCCGCGTGCAGCTCATCCCGTCACGTACCTGGCCTGCCTAAACGATATGGTCGGTATGCACAAAACGCTCGAGCCTCGTCGGCCGATCTCGCCTATGCCACCCAACGCCGGCATCTCCTGGGGGGAGGGCACTTCCCATGACACTGGCCGTGCCGTACGCAAGCGCCGTGTCTCATCCGATGAAACCTTCATGATGGAAGAGAATCCGCTCCTATTTCGCCGTCGTGTCAACAGTTTGGGTGGCGTGCCTGATGTTTCTTACAACCAGGGCCGCCGCCTCTCTGTCTCTCAGCTCGGCGCCTATTGGTCCGAAGATGTGTCGGATGCGGCTGTCTGGACTATCGTCGGCACAGGTAAGGTGCCCATTGCGAATATCTACAAAGTTAATTTCTTTTTTATTCTAGATTGCGCTAACTACAAATTTTGGGCTCCAGACCAGCCCCTTCAACCCAACAGTCCTATTGTTGAACGCTTTCCATACCTGTCCCATTATACTGTTTCCGGTCGGGATCCCTCGACACTATCGCTTCACGGGGAAAACTTCTCACGTGACCTGCAAGTCTGGTTTGGCACGGTCCGTTCTCCCCACGTTGAATACCGTGGTCGCGAGCTTCTTTTATGCCGCATACCTGACAGCCCCGAAGAGAACACCGATCCCGTTCACATCCTGCTGGTTTTGGGAAACGGGACTGTCATTCACAAAACGAATCATATTTACCAGTACCTTTACTAGTTTGCTTTCCTTACTACTTTGCTTTCGTCCCTTATTTTTTTCTCTCAGGAGCCTTCAGCGTTTTCCTTTCTGTGCATATGCCCCACGATGTATGATTGCTTACCCTTCCTTTCTTTTACTATGCTCTCTATGATCTCTTTCCATCGCTTTTCGTTTGCTTTTCGCCCACCCAAATTGTATTTTCTTGTAAGCGTAAATCTATTTTTCTTCTATACAAACAAGAACGCGTGCATTGGGGGGAAGGAGCCAATACTTGTACATATGACAGGTAGGGGAATTTGTACAATGATGGATGAGTAAAAGAAGTACAAGGGGATATGAAATGATGAATGCAGCAGGGAGAAAAGGGATCAATGTGTAATGCTTCGTGGTGGGAGTTGTGCGTATGTGTGAGAGTGTGTTTGCGGATGTACGTGTGTGATGTGCGAAAGTATATCCTGTAAGTTTGGCGTGGTTCGGGTCGGGTACGTCACAATGCAGTAAGTTGAAGGAGGGTGTTATGTTCCTTCACTGGATCGTGCATTGGCAGTAGACAGGACTTGGTCCGTCTGGGCCGGCGTACTCGTGATGTTCAGCGTGGTGACGGTGAGCATGATGTCCATCGTAACTTTGCAGAGCAACGGTAGGCATGCTGGGTAATTTGGTAAATTCGCCTCCATCCTCTTTATGGCTTGTGTCGAGAGATAGCCGTTTCCTCAGCACTTCTACTGCTTGCGCATGGTAATCGAGACTGTTGCTTCGACGTTTGCTGCCTGCTTCAACCGTGATTTCCTCTTTCACTTCGAGTTCTTCCTCCTCTTCCTCCTCGTCTTCACCCAAACTGGCGACACCTGAATCGTGCGTTGCATTTTTCCGGTTTTCCCATCGGATCAGATTCTCGCGGATGCAATCGACGGTAAAGGACAGTTCTAATTTCGCTTGTTCAGAATACGGACGACATAGTAACTTCATTCACGTACCAGGTAGAATCTCGCGCACATTTTCAAACAATTCGAGAGCCACGAAACGAATGAAACCGATTTGGGAGTCTTCCAAAACCACCTTCTCGCGATCGTTTAAAGGCAGACTGGGTAGACCGAGTGTACGTTCCAGGTCGCCTTGACAGACAGACTCCTGTACGAGGAGCTCAGCCCACTTGGCAGCACGCAGGAAGGGACGTGTCTAACATACTGCTATCAGTACAAAGAACATGTCTATGTCAAAAGGTGCGCAACGTACCACATTGCTAATGTCTGCACACTTGATCAGCGCACTACAGAGCAAAAGACGGCCATTCTCATTGTCATTTTCTGATCCCGATATCCGAAATGCATGAGAATTGATCTGCTTGACATAATCGGCGTGCAGCGACATATCAGTCGCAAGTATGCTGGTAACAACAGTTTTGCGGAAGGCTGGCAGGCATAGTCAGTAAGAGAGACTGATAAATTTGGTTTGCGGTATCCTAACATACCTTGATAGCCCGGTGAACCCGGGCCACCGCCTATCTGATCAAGGCCATGCTTCTTGATTATATGAAAAAGTGTCATAGAATGGAAGCTTTCAAGGACAGAGCGGTCGTTATAAAGGAGAGCCAAGGGAGCAGCCGAATTGATCTGAAATAAAGGGAGGATTAAATGAGTCTGCTGCACGCCATCTTTCGGATTTGTCGCGTGACAAAAAAATTTCAACAAAAGCGTTCTGGGCAAATGCTTACGAGAAAGAGATTGTTTACACCAGGGTGGCCTGCGTCGTGACCGATGGCTGCGATCAGCAACGCAAATATGTCATTGGGTCGTAGCAAATCTTGAGGTTTCGGGTGTACTTTAGGCTGCGTGGTGTGACTGGCACGGTCAATGAGAGGAAGGAGATTGAGCTGACACAAAAAGTAGTACAGGCATTGCAAAACGTCGACAGCATGAGCAAAGTTGTGATAGGGATTCGCGTCCAGGTAGGCGTTTGAAAGATCAGTGATGAAGTCGTACAATTGGTCTGGATGCGTTACGCAATGTTAATTGTGGGAGGGTCGTGACACAGGGGCGAAGCAAAACAAGAAAGCGCTTACCTTGAGAGATGGACATGTAGGCAAGCTCAGGCAACAAGAGGACTTGCTCAAAAATCATGCAGGTGCAGTGAATGAGGTCATCGTGGCTCAGGTCAAAGGGGCTAAAGTCCCAGGAGGAGACCTTGTGCTTGAGGATTACAGCACGTTCTCTATTTAAAAGAAAATGAGCATATGTGTGAGAGTTGGATGTAGAAGACGAATGGGGGTGGCCCGCGCTTTTTTAAGTTACATACGAAGGCAATCCCCGATATTTTGGACGGGGCGGAACAACGACAGGATTAGCGTAGATGTCCATGACGGATTTAGTGAATCTAAGAAAAAAAGAAACCTCGTCAGCGTTGAAAATTTTCTCGAGATACGACCTGATACAACAAAAACATGGAAAAAAACAAATTACCGAACATCTCTATTGAAGATATCTTTGATGCGCTGGTGCATGTCGTCGTCCTCAGGGCAGAGAGTGGAGACTGTAGAGAGGACATTGTCAGAAGAGGACGATCCGTGAGCTGCGTCGTGCATTTTCAAATCGGGTCGGCATCGGTGCAATTTCTAGAGCAAAGATGTGGTTATGCAGGGTGCATCACAGAGGAAAAAAAAAGAGATAGGCGGGTAAACTTACCAGGAACATCGTCTTAATGACATCCATACGGAGAGGTTTCACGACGTAATCTGCCGCACCTGCGTGAACACAGTCGAGCATGAAGCAGGGATTGTCGTTGGAGGAACAGGCTGTACAAAAGAAAGCGCGGGTTGTTGAGAAGAAAGAACGGGTTATATATGGTAATCATAGTAGCAATAATAGTACCAATGACGGGAGCATCGAGCTCGCGGGATATCTTTCTAATGCGGGCACTAGTTGGGGTGGCCCAGGAGGCACTTGAGCAGGAAGAAGAGCAGGAGGGGGTATATACGGTATCGTCGTCGTCCAAATCGTCGTTGTCTGCGATCATATCGGGTGTGGCGGTATCGAGATCGAGGAGAAGAAGCGTAGGCGTGAGTTTGCTCAGTTGTTTCGTCTCTTCGACAGCGTCTGCTGCGTTCGTATGTAAGACAACTATGAGTAGTGTGATTAGAAACATGAATGTGTTGTTCTTCATTAAGTATAGTATCTACGGTGGTTGTCATGGTACTGTAGGTCTGGACCGGCCGAAGATAAAAGGAAGAAAACGAAAATACAAAGAAAAGAAAATAAAATATACCTTGACCAAAGACTTGTTGAAGGTCATTCAAGTATTCAGGGCTAGGGTTTGTTGCATTGTCGTGATTGCCGTCGATCGTAAAAGGTCTTGGGGCAGGGTAATAAGATATGACAACGGAACAGCGAGAGGGGTCCATTGCGCAAGTGTGTCGTCTTGGGATCTCGCCAAATGAGGGGCAGAGTGGAGATAAGATCGTTACGACTGAGGGATTAAAGAGGTGAGAGGTTACAACGAAAAGTGTCAACAAGGGGTTGGAGGAAAAGCAAAAAAGGTTATAGAGACAAGCAAGAGAGAGAAGAAAGGAGTCGA
This sequence comes from Syncephalastrum monosporum B8922, assembly GCA_000697355.1. NCBI lineage: Eukaryota > Fungi > Mucoromycota > Mucoromycetes > Mucorales > Syncephalastraceae > Syncephalastrum > Syncephalastrum monosporum. The sequence goes on along the minus strand of JNEN01000810.1, from coordinate 83,582 downwards.
AAGAGAAAAAAATGGGCGTTTCCTTTCCACTCAACGGGGAGCGTGCGAGGTCTTTTGTCCAGTGAGGTTAGTACCAAAAAAAGGCGGTGTTACGAGCGGGTGCACGCTGTACTTTCTTTTTTCTCTTTTTTTTCTTTTACATACATGCATACCCTCTCTTAGGCTATAATATACCACGCTTTCTTTATTCTTTCCAGCATCCCCACGTGGCGAACTTATACCTCACCTTTTTATCCTTTCCCAAAGCAGGGGCCCTACCATTGTTCTCGGCATACTCTCTCTATTACAGCATTCCCCTCCTTTGCCACTGTTACTCGATCCATCCATAAGCACCTCCATACTCTCTGCCTTCTTACTTGCTACGTTTGTTATTTTCTTATCTTGTCGTTCCGCTCTCATTCTTCTTCTCTTTTCTTCTTTTTTATTGGAATATAAACATGTTACTTTTTTAGAACTTTATCTTTCCCGCCCCTTTCATCTCAATCAATCATTCTACCTACCATGCTATTCTAAGCCCCGCGGTCCCGCCTCCTTGTATTTTCTCGCTCTGCTTTTATCGTCTCCTCTTCTGCAACGTTTTTGTCTCTGCGTTCAATACTTCCCAAAATGTGTTAGTCACTTACTTGGCGTGACACCGTGCTACACAGGCCGGTGTCACATGCAACCACCGAAACTCCAGGAGACGGTCGATCCCCGCGGGCTCATACCCTTCTGGTGCTCTCCAAACTGATTCCCCTTTCTCGCTCTCATTGTGCGTAGTTATGTAGCTGTCCCTGATCTCTCGCCTTATGTTTTGCCCTTTCTTAGAGGCCTGTGCTCCTCCTCCCGCCCTTGTCTACCAATACAAAATATTTCGCTTTTTTCTTTATTCACCCGCCGAATTTTCGAGCTAGCCTCACACGCACTAGTCATCGAATTTTGTGAGAACCGCTTTTTACTATTTCTGTGAGCTTTCAACTTCTTGCGTCGGCTACGTCCGAACACCGCTCTACTTCTTCCTCAGCAATACTGCTATTCTCGAAAGTGTCGATGATGGTAAGAAACATGCGCGAAGGAGCAAGTGCGCACGCGTGCATACGCTTCGTGTCAGTGCGTATTGGGATCCCGATCCGAGGTCATAAATACATATACACATATACATGTTTGCAATTCCACTTGGGGTCATTAACTCATTCCTTTCTCGACAAATAGTTTACTATCGGCAATGAATCATATCTTTCTTCCTTGATATTATGGGAAGCCGAGGAGGGGGAGGGGTGGGTATCTTGAAAACACCATCCGCGTAATTTATGCACGCCTCTGTAAATTTATTGAATGCAGGCCGATCTCGAAACCAGACACACACTCGTGCGTGCACCCTGTCTTTTGTTGTAGTACCTGGTTTTCGCAGGATGATCTTCCCGTTTCCCAAATGACGATGTTACTCTGGTTTTTTTGGCATGTCTCTTTATTAAGGTTACCATGTGGTTTACTATCCAAACCCGACCGCCAACCAGTTTTCTTGCTTTTTGCTCGAATTTTCTACCTACGCAAATACTCACTTCGAAATGCTCTCGTTCGTCAAACTGGTAATCTCAGTACGCACCATAAAATGAAATGATGTTCTCATGCAACGATAAATCCTCGCAACCAAGCAAATTCCCTCGACATGATGAGTGGGCAGCCACATGGCCACGCAGTCCTTATTGCGAATACAGCCCCCGGCACATGGCACGTAGATCCGTGGGCAAACGTTTAATGCAGACAGAGAAGCGAGCATGCGCGTGAGCACTGCTCGTTCTTGCTTTGTGCTCTCTTCCCACCAATAAGGTTCACGGCGACGTAAACAAGTGCAGCACACCCCCGCATTTCGTGCGCGTATACACATAAGCACGGAAAAATGCTACACAGATTTATTTTTCGATACCTATCCAAGGAGGACTGTTTCAGCCTACTGCTCTATCCTCGGAATACGCCACTCTACCACCTGATTTACTTTTTGTTGCCGTCTATACAGACGAAATCAGCATCCCAAGCCAGCAGCGACTCTGGCCAGTATGTCTAGAAGAATGTCTGATGTGATTTGTCGCGTGCATCTACTCACACAGGGAATCTTAGAAGCTAACACGAAGAATTTGGTAAGCGCCTGCGCTAGATATATGAAGGGCTCTTGTCAGACCGCCCTTTTTGTCCCGTCCAATACATGTAGCTCTAATAGCTATAGCACACATGTGCGTAATCGAATGTCCTTTAATCGGACACTTCTCGTTACTCCGCACATGAAAGGCACAAATTGAGGCGAAGATACTGCTTGTTTTTCTAAATAGAATCTTATGTATATAACTATCGTGAGAAAGATGATACATGATATGAAGTAAACCTCCGTTTGGTGAAGCTACATAAATGGTTTATTTGTATACATACGTATTGTCGCACTCGCAGCTTGAAGGACGTTTATGTGCTCCACCACGCATACCTGTCCAGCAGTAATGCGCTGATTCTCTCTTTAACACGAGCAAAAATAGTATTCTATTGCTGATATTTTCATGCGCTTGATACACGTTACAAGCCTATGTGTATATAACTGAATGAAACAGAAATCGGGAAGTGGTAGTATGGCACACTTTACATGTTTGTCGTGTGCTTACATGGTTGAGCTGAAAAGCATTCAACCGCTACGATCCCCATTACCCTAATTGATCAGGAATTATATAAGCTCTACGCGCACATGTGTATACTCTTCATTGAAAGAGCTTACCCATGCTTAGCTTAGAGCTACGAGTAGACTGAAACTGATATTGCTGCCCCTCTTAGCATATGTTTTTAGTAAAACGGAAAACCTTACAAAATAAAAAAGTAGGGTGTGTGTCAAAGTATAGACCAGCGGGGCTACTGACTTACTGGGCAACCTGTCGAACACCCGCGCATAACTGGTATCTACCCATGTATCATATTCATGCACATGTACAGAAACAACTGGTAATCCTTCTTAGCAGTTGTGGCTCCAAAATCATGCCTGCCAGTATACTAGAAAGTAGTGCTGAGCAACTCTTTACCCGGCATAAATATACCAAGTTGTTTCTGCAGTTGCATGATTTTAACCGAGCACATCCGTGTTGGTTTTGTTTAAAAAGTCAGATAAATAAGACTTATATATAAACTTTGGCAGATGAGTAGATATTCGAGTTATGCTACCTGAGATGCACTTTTCTTTGAGCAAACTGCGCACATGACCGTATGAGCATCACAGGATTGTATTTCGCATCCTTTATTTTTGTGCCACCTTTGTCTCGTGTAAGCCACCTTGTATTACAAGCAAAGTTTACTCGTATTCTCTGTTTTAAAGGAGTTCAGACGTCATATTTGTGCACACTGATGATGCACAGAAGTTTGTAACATACAAAAGGGTGACTACCCAGTTGTAGGCTCTTCGCCGTAAAAGTTCTTCCGTTTGCGTATCACATGATGGAAAGTCTCGTATGGGCAGACTCTACAAGATATTCGTGATCCAGACGACTGCAGATTTTATCTCCTGCAGAGTTGACAAGGAATATGGATACCTCTACGCAAAACGTGCCAAAGACGAGCAGGCTTGGCGAGGAGCTACGTCAGCCAATAATAATGCGCGCACGTATTGCCACTAATTAGATTGTTGTCCGTATATTATAATTCCCTCGAAATTGGAATACTTATTGCCGATGACAGCAAAACATGGACACTTAAAGTTCAGATGTTTAAGGTTTCGGTAGGCAAATTGTGAGCACTCATATGATGATGGAGAAGAGCATGTAGCTCAGATTGGCCTATCCGCCCGCCACTTAAAGCATGTATGACAGTCTCTTGATTTTGCACAACAACAGAAAGGTGTTCTGGCTGAGCCTTTATAAAAAGTGCTGGACCGGGCACCTTACCCATTTGAAGAGGAGCACCAGCATTGTACCATAATAATCGAGTAGCATTCCATTGTAGACGTAATACCCTTCTTTTAGCAAGGCTGCATGGTAACAAAATGTTGAGGTTGCACGTATATTACACTCACCGCCACAGGTTAAATTACCACGGTCTGAGTATACTTGCGCATAACATAAAGTGGAGCCCTAATATTGCATTCCTCGTGTTATTCTATACATACATATGCACTAAAATTCTGTGTTTGGAGATTTACACTAAGAGGTAGATGTGATATGGCTAGCACAAGTCTGTCAATGTGCGAGAAACATAATGTTCTCCTCGTCAGCACGTCAATTAATGCATATCATTACTTCCTTTCTCTTCGTTCATAAGCGCACACAGCCTTTCTACCACCGTGCTCATTAATCGGATCCTGATATGCATTGATGTGTATGCTAGACATCGTCAAGATCATATTGTCATCAGCATATATATATACAGTGCCCGCTCGATAACTCGATCACCACCGTTGCAGCCCTTGGTGACCGACTTATCGAATGATCGAGTTATGAAAATGAATCTCCAACCAAAGGCTGACGACTGATATTTATTCTGTTTACTCTATAACTAGCCTACGAAATTTCGTTCCGAAATCAGTTCTCGTGGACTACACTTCATTCTTATTATACATACCAGCTACCGGGACCGGGGTCGTCATATACGCTCACGGCGTGTTGACCACTATAACCTCATCTGGACTGTGCAGCAGATTGCATTTTTGAGTCTCAGTTTCATATTATTAACCACAAGCACTTACCGATGGGCGTGGGGCAGACATTTGGCGCAAAGGCACATGTCTTTGGGGGTAGTCTTGACGGTGGTCCCGGCCACCGATAGCCGGCTAGTGGGTCGCGAACGGGAAAAAGGAGAGAGGGAGAGCAAGCGGAGAGGAAGAAGAGCAAAGGAGGAGCGAAAAAGGAGCGGAACTGGAACGAGTGTTAATGTCTCATATTGAATGCATAGACCTGAATCTGTTTCACTTACGGGCAGAGGAAAAAGCGGAAAGGAGGTGGAAGAGGCGCGAGCGGAAGAGAAGACAGGAGGAGAGGCGAGCAAGAAGACTGCAAGCTAAGTATACATTCAGAAGGAGGTTAGTGCGGTCCAAGAACCGTGTACTCTTGACGCGACAACTTACGTTCATGCACACCGGTGCAGTTGGGGATGGGCAACCGGTGGCAGAGGGACTTGGGGGAAACGCAGTGGTCTATGTTGCACTTCTTATTAGTTTATACTTGTAATCAGAATCCTTTCGTATATACTTGCCAGCAGGATGACTTGACCAGGGTAAAGAAGAAGAAGAAAAGTAGACGTGAGAGAAAACAAAGGACCTTTTATGAGAAAGAGCGCGTGTCAATCGGTATTCATGCAAGGACTCGGGCGGGCTGTGCCAATGGGAAAAGAGAAGTAAAAGATAAGGACCTGACAGGGATTGACGTAGAGCATTTTTCCAAGTTTCATAGGTTCCATTGGCTAAGCAAGCTATCACGCAATCCACGTTTTACCAATGGGAAAAAGAGCGTAAAGAGAAGGACGCTGACAGGTGTTGACGTCAGGTATCTTTCGCGTTTCAGAGGATTCATTGGCCTGCTTTGCTATCACGCGGCTCACCTTTACCAAGGACAAAGGGAAAAAGACCTTCATGAGGATTGACTTCAGGTACCGTTGACGTCTCAAAGTTGTCTACTTTGGCAGACGCCCTGCCCGGGAATTGAATCGGGGTCTTTTGCGTCTTGCTTATGTAAGTAATTATGGATGTACGGAATATTAAGATTATTATATATAGATACATGTGATGCGTAGCACAGCTACAGATAAAGACATCTTTGCCATCTTCCACGCTTGCTTTCGATCACAAATGCAACAGCTTAGTAGCTGAAGAAAATTAGCTAGACTGTATGCGGAAGCATAAGAGTACGACGCTTCCGCACAGTCAACGCCAGTTAGCGCAGTGGGTTAGGGAAGGGTTCGGGCTGACAACAAAGGAAGCCAATCCACCATCTCGGCTATGATCAGGGAGGAGAGGAACCGCATGCAAATGGAAAAAGAGCAGCTTGAGGCAAAGCGCAGTACCAGCCCGTTGGTCCCAAAATATAAGACGTTTGTTCGCATTCGTCCAATAAAATAGAGAAGAGCATTATGTCACTCACGTGAGACTTCATCATCTAATACGTCAATAACAAGATTGCTGCAGGATGTTTGTTCAAATCTTATCGTCTGGCATGTTAATATCCAACTTTCGACGATTTTTATTGGTTGATTCTAACTCGATCGTTTGGGAGGGGCTGATCGAGTATCGAGTTATCGAGCGGGCACTGTTAAGTTTGTCCTGTAACTGAGTAAGCAAGTACTGGAGACCCGAGTCCAATTCCCCTTAGGGCGTCTGGCTGGCAAAGTAAACCATTTTAAAACGTGAACGGTACCTGACGTCAATATTCATCAGGGTCTTTCTTCTTGTGTTCTTCGATAAACGTGATACGCGTAAAGCAGAGTAGGCCAATGGATCCTCTTAAAGGCGAAAAATTTTGATGTCAATCTTCATCAAGGTCTTTATTTCCCGCGTTCTATTCCCCATTTTAGACGCGGTTTATGCAATAGCATGGAAGTCCATCTATGTGTGTCTCATAAAAGACGAATGTTTTCTCCCACGTCTACTTTTCTTCTATTTTTCTTTACTCTGGTCAAGTCTTCCGCTGGCAAGTACACATGCAAAGAATTATGGCCACAAGTATAAACTACCAAGCGCAACATAGACCACTGCGTTTCCCCCAAGTCCCTCTGCCACCGGTTGCCCGTCCCCAATTGCGCCGGTGTGCATGAAAGTAAGTTGTCGCGTCAAGAGTACGTGGACTTGGACATCACTAACATCCTTCCGAATGTATACTTAGCTTGCAATCTTCTTGATCGCCTCTTCTCCTGTCTTCTTCTCCGTCGCGCCTCTGCCTTCTTTCCGCTTGATCCCCTCATACTAGAGGTCTTTTTTTTTTTTTTTTCGCTTTTTCCTCTGCCTGTAAGTGAAACAGATTATGTCTATACACTGAATGCGAGACATTAACAAATGTCTCAGTTCCGCTCCATCCTCGCTTTCCCTTTGCTCTTCTTCGTCCCCGTTGCCCCTCACTTCCTTTTTCCCGTTTTGCGTCGTTATAGTCTAAGCGGTCGATGGCTGTGATCACCCTCGACAAGACCCCTCCTGGACGTGTGCAATGCGCCACTTCCACCGGTAAGAAACTGTCGAGTGTGAGTTTGAAGTTGTGACTAGAAAACAGTCCCAGGTGAGACAGCGGCCAGCGTGTCATAGGCGCTTCTCGACGACTCCGGCCGCGGCTGGCCGCTTGGGTGTGTAGGGAAATTGAAGTATAGTCCACAAGAACTGATTTCGGAACGAAATCGTAGTCTAGTTAAGCATTGAAGTGTGAAAAATACATGTCAACACGAACTAGATAAAAAGGATAGCTAGATAGAATCTGTCATCTTCAATGGCTTGTTGTTAGACCCGTGTTTCCATCCAGTCTAGTCATGCTCTTTCTAGGTTAAGTGCATGAAAGCCATTCATCGCGATAAGAAAAGCAGATCGAGTTATAGTAACCTCAACCCTTCATAATATGTGGATAACAGTAGTACTATGGCGGTGCTGTATGGAAGACGTCAAGATTTTGAAAGCTCGGCACATAGAGTTCTCGTTCTCCTTTCCTATACATACGTGTCACCAGAAATCTTCCATGGAATATGGATATAGTGTTGTACTCCTGCACATATCTGAATAAACTCGCTTGCATCGAGAAGCAAAGTACGTATTGGTGTAATGCTGTATACAGAGCCAACGCCTGTATGAAGCCGTATTATGACGGAAAGCTGACCTGTGTACATGCTGCTGCTTTGTTCGCATGAGTAAATAATAATAGGGTTCATGAATTAGTTATATAAGCACAAGGTTGGACAGCTAGAACCGGTAAGACTGAGACAATGAATGTGTACTAGCTTATATAATAGTTCACAGATATGATGCAGTATAGTAGCAGATGTGATAAAGCCATGCTAGCATCTGCATTGGTAAGTAGGTGCCATTTTAATGCAGTTAGGAAGAAGGATGCATCACAAGCTAACTAGTGATTAAAAAGAAGAGTGTAAAATGGATATCATGTCATAGACACCGAGATGGCATCAGTAGGCGATTTGTCTCAGACTGTTGAGCCACTCGAGAGTGAAGGAGGGAGGAGAAACAGGTTTGGCGAGATATTTAGACCAGACTTGAGATGTCCATAATACATATATAAATACGAAAGAGAACGAAGGTGAGTCAAAGCAAGCAGAACTGATATGTAGCTTACGCCAGAAAGAGACTTTTTTGCCGAGCCATCGACCGACAAAAGGAAATATGACGAGAGAAAAGAGAGCGTTGAACTGTGCCTTGGTTTCTTCCCACTCTGCTTCGGCGTCGTAAGAATAATAACTATCTTCTTCAGTCAAGTAGCCATCTTCCGAGCGGTCAATGTCGTCGTCGATGCTAATGTCATCGTCACCAACGATGTACTGTTCAGAGGGTACATCGATCTCGCTGCTGGCCATCGTGTCTGTTGTATTGTGTATATCTTTGCGTATGTAATTCAAAAGCGTGAGGACGCCTTTCAAACACGCGGAACCTCAAACATTGTTTCTGCTTTTGAATGCGCGGCTCATGAAATGGAAATGGGTAAAGTTACTGGCATAGGAAAGTCTTGACTTGCACGTCCCCCTTTCCCCATCCTTATTCGAAAAGGGTCTCAGGGAACAGTGGAGCCAGTCGTATAGTCGGCGTAACCGTCCTGCATGATGTTGAATGTACTTGATAGAAGGCACGCAAAATATCCCTTCCTTTCTTTTCGTCCGTCATATGTCGTAGTATTCCATGCACATGCCTATGTATACCGTGTGCCCACTCTCTGCAAACAAAAAAAAAAAAAAGGACAATCAGTGAGAGTTTGTTCGGTGCAGAAATGATGACTGTGTATCCACAATCTTTACTTCTCTTACTTTCGTTCTTTGCTGACAACATCCCAAGATAAAATTGTATAAACGGTCTCCGCCATGGTATAGACCCAAGGATCGGTATCAAGAAATGGCATGGACGAAGGCGGGCAAAGAACGAAAGGGAAGAGGAGGAGAGAGACACGACTATAGTGTGACATAGGCAGCACCATCCCATCTTGGATATGGCTTTTCACTGTATGTGCACTGTATGTACATACATAGGAGCCAAGCGGGAAGTTCGTTCTGTGACTCATTTGAATTGATTGATGATCAGAAGTCAGAAAACTCAGACTGGCAACAAAAAAAGTCGCCCCCGCATCTTCCTGTTCTTGTTCGCAACCGTTTTTCGATGGTGAACGCTACGACGGCGTCTGTAGAAAATCCCGACGTCTCTAAGGTTTCGATCCTTGGATCTGAGTCTATTGTGCTCGGCTTCCACTTGACGGACTACATTATCCGCGATGTGCTGTCCAACATCCCTGCATCGAATTATGTCTTGATTACCGACACCAATCTCGCGGCTATTTACCTCGAGCGCTACGTCTCTGCCTTCCACCGCGCCTGTGATCTTCTGGGCAAGAAGCCTCGTCTTTTCACGCGTGTATTGCCTCCGGGTGAAATGACCAAGTCGCGCAAGACCAAAGACGACATTGAGGACTGGCTGCTCTCGAACGCTGTGACGCGCGACACCTGCTTCCTTGCCATGGGCGGCGGTGTCATTGGTGACCTGATTGGCTTTGTGGCGGCCACCTTCATGCGCGGTGTGCCTTTTGTTCAGATCCCCACCACCCTTCTTGCTATGGTCGACTCGTCGATTGGCGGCAAGACCGCAATCGATACACCCGCCGGAAAAAACCTCATTGGTGCCTTCTGGCAGCCCAAGCGCATTTTCATGGACCTCGCCTTCCTCCAGTCCCTTCCCGAGCGTGAGTTCGCCAACGGTATGGCCGAAGTTGTCAAGGTAATTGAAACGCTCTTCCGCTTGAATGGATAGACAAGGTAAACGCAGACCTGCTTGTTATATGTAGACCGCTGCCATATGGTGCGAAGAGGACTTCATCAAGTTGGAGAACGGCGTTGACGCCATCCGTGAAGCTGTGCTCAACGGCGATGTCAATGCCACCACTCAAGGTAAGGGATTTTTTTTTCCTTCAAAATTTTAAGGGGATCAGGAATTTGACGGGAATCACGGGAACCAGGCGCCACCTTGGATACGCGGACGGAGGCGCAGTCTCTGCTTTTGGATGTGATCATGGCATCAGCTCGCGTGAAAGCGCACGTGGTTACAGTGGATGAGCGTGAGGGCGGTCTTCGTGGTCTTCTCAACTTTGGCCATTCCATCGGCCACGGAATCGAGGCTCTTGTGTCGCCCCTCATGCTCCACGGCGAATGCGTGTCGATCGGTATCATGAAAGAGGCCGAACTCTCCCGCAATCTTGGCCACCTTAGCCAAGTCGCAGTCGGTCGTCTCGCCCGCTGCCTTAGCTCCTACGGCCTACCCATAACTCTCGACGAGAAGAAAGTCAAAGACCGCATCGGCAACCTACACTGTCATATTGACGACATCATGAATGTCATGAAGGTTGACAAGAAGAACCAGGGCGACAAGAAGCGCATTGTTCTTCTCGCTTCCATCGGCAAGACGCTCGAACCCAGGGCGTCTGTCGTCGCCGACGCTGCCATCATGAAGGTCCTCGCGCCTGAGCAGCTCGTCCTGCCCGTCACCGAGTCGCCGTCTGGCCCGCGCAAGCACGTCGAACTCACCACGCCTGGCTCCAAGTCCATCTCGAACCGTGCACTGCTCATCGCCGCCCTCGGCCAAGGCACTGTCCGTGTCAAGAACCTGCTGCACTCGGACGATACGCAGTTCATGCTGGCTGCGCTCAAGAGTCTCGGCGCTGCTGACTTTGAGTGGGAGGACAATGGCGATACGCTCGTCGTCCATGGCCGAGGTGGCCAGCTGAGCGTGCCTGACAAGGAGATTTACATCGGCAATGCTGGCACCGCCTCGCGTTTCTTGACCACCGTCCTGACCATGATTGCGTCTGGGAAAGAAGGCGAGAGGGCGGTTCTGACCGGTAATGCACGCATGAAACAGCGACCTATCGCTCCTCTCCTGACGGCTCTGACCAAGAACGGCGCCCAGATCCAATCCACCGAAAAAGAGGGCTTCTTGCCCATTGCGGTCACCCCCAGCGGTGGCTTCAAGGGCGGCCGCATCGAGCTCTCGGCCTCCATCTCGTCGCAGTACGTTTCGTCCATTCTCTTGTGCGCGCCCTACGCGAACGAGCCCGTTGAACTTGTCCTCACCGGAGGCCAGGTCATCTCGCAGCCCTACATTGATATGACCATTGCCATGATGGAGTCGTTTGGCGCGAAGGTCGAACGCCTGCCCAACAACACCTACAAGATAGAGCGCTCGGTCTATAAAAACCCGGCGCACTACCTCGTCGAATCCGATGCCAGCTCGGCCACCTATCCGCTCGCGCTGGCCGCCATCACCGGCACGACCTGCACCGTCACCAGCATCGGCAGCGCCTCGCTTCAGGGCGACGCTACCTTTGCCGTCAACGTCCTGCGCCCGATGGGTTGTGCCGTCGAGCAGACTGAGAGCACCACGACTGTCACCGGACCTCCTATTGGCCAGCTGCGCCCGTTGCCCAGCATTGACATGGAGACCATGACCGATGCCTTCTTGACTGCCTCTGTCCTAGCGGCTGTTACAGCGGACAAGGGCGAGAACATCACCCGTATCACCGGCATCGCCAACCAGCGCGTCAAGGAGTGCAACCGTATCGCCGCGATGGTGCACGAGCTGACCAAACTGGGCGTCACGGCATCCGAGCTGCCCGATGGCATCCAGATCCACGGCAAGCCTATCAAGGATCTCAAGGCCCCGAAGGAAGGCATCCATTGCTACGACGATCACCGCATCGCCATGAGTTTCTCGGTGCTGGCCAGCGTCGTCCCGAACGGCACGGTCATCCAGGAAAAGAAGTGCGTTGAAAAGACTTGGCCGACTTGGTGGGACGACTTTGAGCACAAGATGGGCGTCCGACTCAATGGCGTCGACCTCGGCAAGAAGAAGGGCCAGAACGTGCTCGGTCGCGCCAAGACGAGCAAGGCACACGTCGATCAGACCAAGTCAATCGTCATCATTGGCATGCGCGGCACGGGCAAGACCACGCTCGGTCAGTACGCGGCCGAGGTGCTGGGCTTCAAGTTTGTCGACGTCGACCACCACTTTGAAAAGATCCAGCAAGATACGATTTTTAACTACATTAACACCTGGGGTTGGGAGCAGTTCCGCATCAAGGAGACCGAGGCTCTCAAGGACTTGCTCTCGAATCCCGAGTACGGCCGCAACTATGTGATTTCCTGCGGCGGCGGCATCGTGGAGACTGCGGAGTCGCGTGCGGTGCTCAAGGAGCATTGCCGTGCAGGCGGCAAGGTGCTGCACTTGGTGCGCGACATGGACCAGGTGAACCGCTTCCTCAATCGGGACACGACCCGCCCTATGTACGGTGAGGACATGATGAACGTGTGGCGCCGTCGCCGTGGCTGGTACCGCGAGGTGTGCAACCTCGAGTTTGTCGCGTACGCCCGCTCCGTTGTCGAAGATGGTTGGGTCTCTCCCACTGAGTGGGTCGCAATCAAAAAGGACCTACAACGCTTCCTCAATTTTGTGACGGGCCGCGATGCCAACCATGCCAAATCTGGCACAGCCGAGTCGCCCTCGACCTTTGTGTCGCTCACCTTGAAGGACCTGCGCACGACCGTCGACCGTCTTCTGGAAGTGTGCGAGGGTGCGGACGCTGTCGAGCTCCGCGTCGACCTTCTCGAGCAGGCCGACAAGGGCGGTGACGCCTTGTCGTACATCGAATACGTGGGCGAGCAGCTGGCCATCCTTCGACGCGCGGTCACACTGCCCGTTGTCTACACCGTGCGTTCACACGGCCAAGGCGGTGCCTACCCGGACAACGACCCACATGGCATGCTGGATCTGCTGCAGTGGGGCCGTCGCTGGGGCTGCGAGTACATTGACGTCGAGATGGTGCTGCCAAGCGAGAGCATCAAAGACTTTGTAGCCAATAAGGGCGAGAGCCTGATCCTGGCCTCCTGGCACGATGTCAAGCAGCAAACACCCTGGCTTTCACCTGCACTCGAGGCCAAATACGAAACCGGCGCCGCGTACGGTGATATCATCAAGCTTGTCGGCGTCGCACCCACCCCTTACTGCAACATTGAGCTCGAGACCTTCCGTGCGCAAAAGGCAGATGGCAAGGAGCTGATTGCGATCAATATGGGCGCCGCCGGCCAGCTCTCGCGTGTGCTCAACACCACTCTTACCCCTATCACCCACCCAGCGCTCCCGCAGAAGGCTGCGCCCGGCCAGCTCTCGCTCCGTGAGATCCACGCCGCCCGCCACCTGCTCGGCCTCGTCCCACACAAGAAGTTCTGGCTGATCGGTACCCCGATCAAGCACAGCATGTCGCCTACGCTCCACAACACGGGTTTCCAGGCCCTCGGCTTGCCGTACGAGTACGGCCTACTCGAGTGCCACATGGTCGAGTATGCCGAAGAGGCGCTACGTGACCCCGAATTCGGTGGCGCCTCAGTGACGATCCCGCACAAGCTGGCCATCCGCAAGTACCTCGACGACGTGACAGAGAACGCCAAGGTCATTGGCGCCATCAACACCGTGTCGGTGCAGTACGACGGTGAGGGCAAGCGCCGTCTGGTGGGTGACAACACGGACTATCTTGGCATTCTGCGCCGCATGCAGCCTCTCCTGCTCGACCCGGCCCGCCCGCCCGCGCAAGGTCTTGTCATCGGTGGCGGCGGCACGGCTCGCGCGGCTCTATATGCGCTCCACAAGATGGGCGTGCAGCAGATCTTCCTCTGGAACCGCACGGCCAGCAAGGCCCACGAGCTGCGTGAGGCATTCGCCTCGCTCTGCCAGATCACGGTCGTGGAGAGCTTAGAAGACGAACGTTTGGCGCCCGAGGCGATCGTGTCGACGGTGCCGGCCGACAGCGGTTTGACTCTGCCGCCTGCGGTGTTTGGTGGCATCAAGGGCATCGTGTGCGACATGGCGTACAAGCCGCGCCGTACGAAGCTCCTCTTGCAGGCTGAAGACAAGGGCTGGTCCTGCGTCGAGGGCATCGAGGTCCTTATCGAGCAAGGTTTGGCTCAATTCGAGATCTGGACGGGCAAGCACGCGCCTGCTCAGCGGATCGAGGCTGAAGTGCTGCGCAAGTACGAGCTCTAATTAAAAAAAGTTGACTTAATGATAGTCAGTTCATACTGTGTAAGATGACAGATCATCGCTTATAAAAGCAGAAAAATATAAGAAAGCTGTGCGTACGTATCCATCACATCACATTACATTACATTTCATTATCTACTGTGCTGTGGATGAGGCCAACGGGTGCGCCATTCTATGGGGGCTTTTTTTTTTATTTTATTTCTTCAGGTTTCCGTAAAATTTACGCGGGTTCCCTTTGAATTCATAGGGTAATAAGGGTGAGGTGCGCAGAGCAAAATACGCAGGGTTCGCATCACGTGTGTAGATACTGAAGGCAGCGTGATCGAAGCGACCAGAGATAGCCACCCAACCAACACTGGCAAAGGCCAAGTCAAACGAGGCATGTGAAGGGTGATGGCCTCGACCGACGACGCGATTAGGCAGCGGCGTCCAGTTCGTGGATGTGGCGAGCTTGCTTATCTTGGTCAAGTGCATGCTATGGGGCGTAAAGATGGTCATGTTCAGGGGATCGGATGCCTCGACGACGTCGATACGCGCCAGATCATCACCGAAAATGAGCGATTTGCCTGACTGGACGCGAAAGGTGATAGGCAAGAGACTGTCACATTTGGGCGAATCGAGCTGCAGGCGGTTGACGAGGCCAGGCGTGTCAATCAGAGAGCGCTGTCTATGGTCGGGCGAGCAATAAGCAAGATCATGCATGGGGATACGGATCAGACCTAGCGTCGTGCCTGGCTGGCGCGAGACAGTGACTGGATATTTAGCCGGGTTGCGAATCAGCCGTTGCAGCAAGGCGGACTTGCCCACGTTGGTGGTGCCAACCAGGTACACATCGTCGGTAGGTAAGCTGGCGTTCTCGACGTGCTTCCACAGCGCAGGCACGCCCCAGCCTTTGCGGGCCGAGACGAGGCAGATGGAGTGGGGTGTGTAGCCCTGCTGCTTCGCATGCTGCTTGATCCAGTCCCGCAGCCGCTGCTCGTGCTGTCGGGCTGAGCTCGGCAGCTTATCCACCTTGTTGACCGCCAAAATAATCCGACACTGTGCAGGTAAGGCGTCGCGCGCAGGTAACGAAAAGGGCAGATCGGTCATGTCTGCCACGACAACCACCACCGGATTACGCTTCGTCTGGAGCACGTGGATAGACCCGTACTGCTGGGTGTCTCGTAACCGCTCGACCGTGCCCGACCGGGAATGGTGCCTTAAGCTGTAACACCTTTGGCACACCGCCTTCTTTTCTATGCGGCCCTTGGCAGACTCTTTGGATTCCTTCGGCTCCACAGCAGTTCCTTCGCCTCCATCCATCGGAGAAGGCGAAGGCGAAGGCGAAATAGCGAGCTGGGCCTGCAGCTCGGGCTCGAGTGCTTGGACAGCTGCTTCAAAGTCCTGTGCGCTCATAGTGTTGGCGCTCTGCTTGCGGTGGATCGGCTTCTTCGGCCTGGGAGGGGCCCAGTAGCCAGGCAGCTGTGGATCCGTCGTCTGGAAGGCGACACCGCAGCCAGGGCAATGGCTCTGGGGGGGCGGCAGGGCGGCTGTTTCTGGATCGGGTGTTGCAGACGAGGCGAACCATGATCGGCGAGGTGTAATGCAGGAGCGGGCTGGGGGTGGAATCGCAAAGATCGGTCGTGCGATGCTGTGTAGACGGACATGGCGAGTGGACTGGCGTAATGCAATGGCCAAAGTTCTCTTAAACAAGACGCTGGTCATATGTCAAATAACACTTTTTTTTTCTTCACGAATACACAATGGCTCTTTTCTCTTAGCCTCTTATATCCTGCCTTGCTTTTTTTGTTCCCGCTCCAGAGATAATATAATTAACAAGCCTTTTGCCCTCTGTATTCTACCTTTCGATTATCAGAAATTTATTTTACTATGGCAACAGAGATGCAAGAGTTGCGTCGGTGGATCCGTATGCGACGTACCACACCCGCCAGCCGAGCTCTCCAACGACGCCAGATGGAAGATGTCCGGCGCTATGTACGGCCTCAACTGCGTCTAAAGCACAAGATCCAGAAAGAGATACTTCAAGGGCACGATAAGGTATTTGCCTCCGTCTGGCTTGATGACCGCCAGGTGCTGGTCGGCACAAAGGACAACAGACTCATTCAGCTCGACCTCAACCTCGCTACCGCACACGAACTGCCGCTTTTACCAACAGTGTCTCCAGCCAATTTTACTGCCAAAGAGGAAAATGACACCCTGTCCATCCATCTGAAGCAGCCTCAGGCATTCGAGCCATTCACGCCTCCACAACCCCTTTCGCGGCGCTTTTTTGCCAAGCGACCCGCTTGTGAAGGCGTGCGTAGCCTTGCCCTGAATCCGTCTCATACCCTGCTCGCCGCCGCTACAGCGGACCCACCTGCGATCACGCTTTACTCACGCGATCTCCAAACAGCACGACGCACGCGGCCCGACGAGCATGCCGACGCCGTCTTTGGCGTGGCCTGGATTGATGATACCCATCTGCTTTCGGGCTCCCGGGACGGGACTGTCGCAGTGTACGAGCACCCCACCTGCCTGAACGATGGTTTTCCAGGAGATTTGACACGCACGTGGGCGAGCCGACGACGCGGGAAAGTGCGCGCGGTGGCCGTGCACCCTGCGTTCGGCCCTGTGACCCTGAATGCAGCAGGCTTCGTCGAGCTCTGGGATGCACAGCACGGCGAGCGAAACCAGAAACTGGTTCTGCCCCATGTGGAGGAACTGGTCTGCCTGGCTGCGGACAACGCGACACATGGATGGCTCACTGTGGGCTCGCGCGACCACATGACTTTCCTCGACCCACGGGCCAACAGTGTCGTCGACACCGTCTCATCGCCGGACGGACCGTGGGGTGTGCGCGCTCTAGATATGGGATTCCAGGTCCTGACGTGTGGCACCGGTGCTGGTACCATTGCGTTCTACGACGTGCGTGCGCGAGCGTTTCATGAGACGTCATTTTTGCTGGGTCACCACCAGGCGGTTTATTCGCTCAATTATAGCCCAGATGATGCTCGTCTCTTTGCAGCCGGCGGACCGCTTGCCACCGCCCAGCGGGGTTGCTCCGCCGCCGTCTGGCATTAATTGACATCATTATGATTCCCTTGTCATCGAAAACTCATCGATCTTTTTTTGTCAGTCACTTTTGCTTATATAAGACCATGCCTCTTGCCTGATAATCTTTTGGAACCTATTTTATCACTACGACTACATCTCTTCTAAATAATATCATCCGATGGATCCCGGAGAATCATACATTAAGCGCGCCAAGGACATGCCAACGTTGATTGACGAAAACCCTGCGGCGGTCACTCCAGACACCCAGAAACAGTATCTCAACATGTCATGGAAAGAGTTCTCAAATATGTTGGACAAGCAGAAGCAAAAGAACCAGGACGCTGTCATCCCCGAAGATGCCATCGCCGAGGACGAAGAGGCCCAGCGGTCAACCTCAGCAAGTATTTCTTCTGGGCTGACGACGCCTGCAGTGACCGACGATGAGGATGCCCAGCGCTGGGACGCAGCTACCGGATACCAGGATAGAGAACATGCGCCAGTCAACAAGGAGAGTCCATCCATAAACAAATAATGGTGGTCTTTTCGTAGTCCCACTTGTAACAAATGAAGTCTTCCAACAATGAAAATGTACATAAAGCTATACAAGTCGTCCTGTTCTGTATCGGTCGGGGAAGGTACTGGTTCCCCAAAGAAAAATAGGCCAGCAGAGTTGATCGGTCAGCTAGCTTTTCTGTATATCTTGGCAAAATGTACTGGTAAACCGAATTACACCCAACGTACACGAGACCTTCGCTTTTTTGAACGCTTAAGAGATCGTGCAGCCAAACAAGCAATCTTTAAATCACCGGATTCTCTCAGGAAAAAACAAAATTCGAAAATGATAGCTGCAGCATTGATGTGGACACTGTAAAAAATATACGAGTCCCTGGCTTGTCATTCGTCCCTTTCGCATGGGATCCAAAGATAGGCATCGACATCATAAAAGCGCATACACCCGCACGCTGCCTGGATGTGTAGATCAAAGGACCAACAGGAGACAACAAGGTCACGCGACATGGGCACATGCGCGGGCTCTCCTATATGTCGTCGGGCTCTTTTTGAATTGACATACACAAGCGAATTATGTAATCTCATCAATGAGTATCGTCGTGCGACATCCCTTATTGTTTATCTTAATTACCCATGCACTCTATTCTTGGATGAAGACTCATCAAGTCTCACTAAGGAATCGTGATCATCGTCTTCATGAAAAGTAGTTCTCGTCTGACATTATTCCGCATCTCTCCCTTTTATCTGCATATACCAGGATAGTCAGCGGTTTCGATGAATATTTTCTTCCTTTCGACCTCGACCTAGTTCTTTACGCGCGATGAGTATTAGGAATGCAAGCGCATATAGCATTTGTCTGATTTCGGTAAAGAAGGAAGGGGTGTATGGTCCAGGCTGACTTGCAAACTCGCACAAAGAAAAAGGAAAAAAGAAAAAAGCGTCTAAATGAAGGTTGCCTTTTGCGTCTTTCCAAAACCAGAACACACTTTAAATATAAAAAGGTGATTCAACGTTCGAGAATCTCGATCCGTTATATTCACCTCTCTCTCTTTCTTTGTTTCTTTCTCTTACTTCCTTTCTCTGTCTTCCTCCCTTTTCCATCTCCATAGCCACTTCCAGAACAAAGACCAAAACGATGTATAGATCACATCCCTTGCTGGAGGAACGAGAGGAGTATGATGTGATGCCGTCGTCTAAGCTGTCGCGCACGTCGTCCGCCTATCGAAAGAAGCCGAGCAGCAGCCCGTCCGCAGGCCGTAACCGGGCTCGCTATCAGTTTTTGGCCGATCAAGACGAAGGCCGCGATACGCTTCTCGAGGAAGAAAGCACGTCGTCGTTTGGCTACCCATCGCATAATCAAGACCGACCCATCTACTCCCGCGCCCGATCGTCCTCCAACTCCTCGACACTTTCGAGTCTCAAGGCTCGTGTGCTGCGCGCCGTTCGCCTCAAGTAAAAAAAATTGTTTACCTGTAGATAGTGTACAAACAGAAACGACAAAGAAAAAAAGAAGAGATTGGTGTATATACGCAGAATAAAGGAATTTTCAATGAGAGATGATACATATATTTATATAGAAGGGATGCTCGCTAGCCTTGTACTAGTGCACCCATGAAGTTGCCAGGTACAAGGCCACGGGCTCCTTCGGCGACGGAGCTGTGCACGATTTGGGCTTCCCACCAGCCGTCGTCCTTCTTGTCGATCACAGCCAGGATATCATCCTTGACAAAAGGGATCTCGGAATCAATCTATCATCGATTATGCAAAAGAAAAAAAAAAAAAAGGACAAATCAGGCGGGGTCCGTTCTCAATCGATTATTTTCTGCTGGGTGTTTCAAAATAGCACACATACCTTTGCATCATAATTCCACAAGGCTTGCACTATATCGATGGAAAAGAAAAGTACATGAGATACCCAGGGTATGACTCCGCCCCATAAATCCGACGTACCATATTCGAGGATTGGTGTGCCGTCGTCGAGTCGGGAACTTTTGATGGTATGGTCGTATTGGGTATATGTGCTGGGTGGGAACGAGACACTGCGTGGGGATGTGGAATGGGATTGCGCGGAGGATGCTCTTGGTGTCTGCCCAGGCTTGGGTTGTGGTTGCTTTTTGAAAAGACCGAGTGAAAAGCGTGGTTTATCTTCCTTGGATAACTTTTTCAAAAAAGGTAGTCCGTAGGCCTTGTTTTTCTCTTTGAACTCGGGTAAAGGTGCTAGTTCTTGGAAGGCGGATCGGCTCTGGTTTGCGGGACCCAGATCTGTGCGATCTTTTTCCGTAAATTTAGTACGATGAATACAGTGTGAGAGAGATCTGCTGTGCGTGAGGGTTAGTTTATACCTGTCGACCGCCAGGAGGACGGCTCCATCGAGATAGACTCTTCGGGGTCCTTCACTTCCTTGTTAGACCCGCTCGCCAGGTAGCCGGAATCCCGTGCTTCAGGGTGGCGGTGGTGCAAATTGCGAGTGTCTAGGGGCGGCAGGGAAGGCAAAGCTTTCTCCTGCAGATCATGGTGTCCTGGCAGACTGTAGCAAAAAAAAAAAAACGATGCATGTCACTAATCACGATCGGCCTATACACAAGTCTTTTCCGTAGTACTTACGCTAACGGCGGAGTTAACCTTCGTTTCCTCTCTGGTTTAGGCTCATCATGTGGAGACTGCATCGGAAGTGGCTGCGCAGCATTCTCCACCATGGTACTGACGCCGCCATCGCCGCCCGCAGGAGCGGATCTTGCGGCGACGGCCGGTTTTTGTAACTCTGCGCTGCGCGGAGGTGCGACCTGGCATCCAAGGTCAGAAAAGCTTAATGGAGAAATCATGCTGAATAGGTACCTCGGACTTCTCTTCCACTACAGTCGGTCGGCGCGAGGGTAACTTTTTGAGCTGGTCGTTGACGGAGCGTAACTCTTCGTCGACAACGGGAATATTAATTTCGTGAACTGCGCGTGGTTTCGTGGCGGCATGCGCTGCGATGGACGGCGACAGTTCCTCTTTCGGTGTGTATTTTGGTATTTCTGAAGGGGTATACCCGAGTGAAGTTGGAATTCGCTTTTGTCAGACAGGAATGCGGGACCTTGCTTTCATCAGCTTTACCTGGTCGTTGGGTGCAAGTGCCTCTTATTTGAATAAACGTATTGATGTCGCCTGCAATGTTCATATTCTCCAGTGCAGCTCGTATCCGCTCGCATGACTGCAGTCCTTGTAAGTCAGCTTTCAACCTACCCATTGCATTGAAAGTACGTACTTGATCATCTACTGTATAAACGGTGGTGATCATGTTGGCATATCTAGAAAGAACAGTCAGATCTTTCAATTCATCCCTTTTTCGTACACGTACGCGAGGAGAGTGGCACTCAGATATTCCAGTCGACGCTCTTCGAGACCTTGGAAAACATCACAAGCGCGCTCCCATTCGTCTACCCAGTTGTTTGTGACGGACTCGAGTATGCCCACTGAAAGCTTATACTCGTGATCTGTAGCATAAAAAGGAAACGAGGCCCCAGGTTCAGCATCGACCCACGTCAAGCATCCCTGAAAGCGACCAAAGTCTTTGGCATACTAACCTACGGCGACCGCTTTTTGCTTGATCTGCGACAAGAAGGGTGGAAGAGTTAGGACGTAATTTTTTTTTACAACTCCTTGATTTCACGACTTAGGGGAGGGGAAAAAGGAAGGAAAGGAAGGCTTACCTCTTCTATGTCCTCGGTACCATCCCTGCGTGCCTCCGCCAGTTGGCATTGTTCTGACTCGTATGCCGACCGTGCCTGCACTCAAACGGATGAATATGAATATGATGGCTGGGATCGGTATGAACGAAGCTTACCCGCTTCACATTTTCGAGATGCATGTATTTCAGGTTCTGGATTCTATCGATCTGCTCTATTGTCTAATTTTGTATGACAGTGGCAAATAAACATGAGCAATATTCCAAGTGAGCATCGATTGCATGTCTTACTGCTTTGCGCAACGACTTTTGGTCTTTGATGAAGCTAGCGAGCGGACTCTCGAGCAAATGGTGAATCTGCTGTGCAAGGTCTGTGTGGGCTCGTGCTGTCGCTTCCGTGGCAATCGGTACGCTTTCGAGTATCTCAGACATTGTTGTCTGTGGCTCTTCAAACTCGGACAATGAGAGCTGTGATAGCTTCATCAGCTTTTCGCCATACTCTTGTTCAATTTGCGCCCTATCCGCAACAGTAAGAAAGCTGCGCTCATTGCTTTTTCTTTTTCTAGAGGACATGCCTTTTTTCAAACATTTTCATGATCGTCTCGCACGTGCGTTTCGACCGCTGCAAGCGATCGAGTATAATGTTGAGAGCGCTATTGTCATTTGCCTTGAAATGGAGTGAGCCTACAGTCGCGTGGCAGTCATGCGTAGATCAATTACCCAGAAGTGATTGGCCATGCGGGCGGGCGGTATCGAACCGTTTGTGGTGGCCATGGAGGACATGTTCGAGAAGAAGGCAAAAGAAAAAAAATGCTGCCTATGCCGAGACGTGTACGACTTTACTTTTCACACCCAGCTAACACACACACACAAAGAATGAAAATAAGTTAGCGCGTCGTTATATAGGAGAAAAAAAAAAAAAAAGAGAGGATGAGAAAGGAAGCAGAGCGTGACAGTGGAATGTACTAATATCATAGTCTCTAGGTATACGTCGTTTGCATTTTTCCGTTTTTTACCCTGCGTATTTATTTTTGTTGCTACACCGCCCAAACCTACGTTTGTGTGTGTGTACCATCGATATGCCTGTTGCTTTGTTATGGCCAGGTCACACACACGTGTCGATCCTCTTCAGGAACACCCGCACAGAACCTTCTATCACTTTTTATATTTCAACTTGTTCTGCTTACTTTTGTGGTCTATTTCTGTATAACGCCGCACAAATATCTCATTGCTGTTCTTATGCGGCGTGTGTGCAGTAGCACTTTCCGTCGAATGCCTTGAATTTCCATGTGCTACCTTGACTCTACGGAAGAAGCGGATTCATCGGTCTCAGAGAGATATGGATGTCCTTGTAACACACTTTTATCGGCTGTAATGTATATGTGGCATTATTTTCTGATGACGAACTGATAACGTTAGAGGAATATTAAATTCTTGAATTGGTAGTAATAGATAAGACAAGGAGCAAAAAGACAGAGAGCGGAAGCGTGTGTGTTATGGAAAGTAAAAAGACCTTAAACGGGTTCAAGTTGCTTTAGAGTTTGTTCGTTCCCAAAGATAAAATGTGAGCTGCATAAACGTTTGTTGACACGCTGATTACCGCTAGACTTTTTTATGCAACGAGGAAGACTGGAGATGGCGCTATGACCATCCCATTTTCTTATTTAGCTTCGAGTACCCAGGCGGCTTTGTAGCGGCGCCCCGTGTTACACTGCCGAAATAACACACGCACCTCTCCGTTCTAGTCTTTTATATGCTCTAGTACTGTATGGAGGGGCGAGCAGTGACAAGATTTCCGTTCTTACGTCGGACGCGCTTCGAGGATCTTGGTTTCAGGGGGGCGGGGCAGTACGTTTTCAGGTCAGGTGTCTGAAAAGTGTGGTGACAAGAAGAATACAACATGAATGCGCCGCCTAGCTTTCTTTTCTTTGCTGGTCGTGAGGTCAGTAAAGATCATGATGGCTGCAAGCAGTAATAAGGCCGTGAACGTGTGACATGGCATTGGTAAGTTTGACATCCGGAAACAGACTCAGACATCTCTCACGACATCGACCCCAAGTACAGAGAGCGGTAAGGTGCGGTTGCAGTGCTGAAGGCGAGCACAAAGGAAAATGAAAAAAGGAGGCATGAAGACTAGAGTCAGCTGAGGCAAACAAAAGAAAGCACTGCAGCACTGGTTCTGTGTGTGGAGCAAAGCCATATTGGATGTATGAAGCAACTTCTATAGCTACAGGAGCTGGGTGGACATGCCCTAATGAACTGGGGATCTGGCTAGGAAAAATAAACAATCTGGTCCGTCGTGACACCCAGCCGCATACCGCTTATTCGTTCAACACGCATACATACACTTTCTATCTCTCTCTCTTTCTCTCTCTTTCTTCCTGTGCGTGTGTCTCTTGTTTCCCCGTCTCCTTTCTCGCTCTCACTCCCCTCTTGCCTTGCTTTTTCTTCTTTCCTTCTTTAACCCCGCCCCCTCTTCCCTATACGTATACATAGAGATATTCATATCATATATACTTGTGCTCATACCTCCGCGTTCCATGTTACAACGATTGTTTCGTTCCAAATCGGCCTCTAAAGATCACGACGATGCTTATACCCGAGCCCTTGTCGAGCCTGAACCGTAATGACACGCTTTTACTTGTGAATGGGTCATTGAGACTGAGTGGTTAGATGGTCACCGGCTTCGCTGAGTGACGATCAGATTCGAATCTTGCTCTTCCAAGACGGGGGTGACTGCAACAAGACGGTGCTGTACGACTCAAGCCAGGGCGTCTCCTCCGCCAAACCTCCGAGTCAGGCAGGCCATACCGAGATGGCTCGGTCGTGGAACGGCAGTCAGGATATGCACCCTGCGTCTATCAGCCATCATGGCCGCCTGCTGCTGGGCTCTTTGACAGATCGGAAAAGCGATTGGCGCTCCAACAGTGTGCGCACGACGCCTCCTCTATCCATGCACGACTCTGCCTCGCCCCAGCATCTCCATCATCGCCATGTAAGCAACACGATATCAAAGCTCGAAGGTCGATCTTTGGTTGTTCGAGAACACTGTTGATTTCCTTAATTAGGTAAACCGCAGGTTGGACCTGATTGGTGACATGGTGTTTGGCACCGCCCCGTTGGCATACAAAGGCATGAGTACCAAGGTGCACTACAAACGTGACAAGGAGCCTCAGCTCGTACTCTCCAAGCTTTTCACTTTTAGCCCGCATGACGACGTGACACGACGCACGTCCTTTTCATCCATCAATAGCGATTGGTCGACTACTTCTTCCACCGTCGGCCTGCCTTATGGGGATGATTATGGCCGCCGCTCAACCTCCACCTTGTCGGCGCGCTCCGTTTCCATGGACGACCAATCAAGCGATGACGACCGCAGCTACTACTCAAACTCGTCCATCTACCCACCTGTCCTCGGCTTGCGATCCAGTTCCAAGCGCTCTTTCAATTCAAAACGCTCGCGTAGGTTCAGTCAGACGAGTATGGAGAATGGCGTGTTTCAACCCATGCCGCTGCCCAATAACGTTCAGTCTATCATCGACCCCAACTCTTCAGGCACGCCGCCCACAGCGACTACGTCTGCTACTGCTACTGCTACTGCCACCACAACTACCTCCCATACTACCACTGCAAGCGCGGAAAATACTGGAGGCGCTGTAAGCCTAGCGGTTCTGTGCTTGCAATGAATGGTGCTGCTAACTCTTTCCTTCGAAAACAAAAAAAAGTCTGTACGGCACCACTCGCGCTCGATCAAGTATGCCCTGGCCATCGTGATCACCCTCGATGAAAAGAATAAGACTCTCTACGACTTTGTCTTTTCTCACTTTGCCCTGATCGAGAATCACCTGCACCGACTCCAGGCCGACGTCTTTCAGCTGCTGGGTAACCACAGCCGGAGTACGCCGGCCATGCATCACCAGGTCGTTGATTGAGACATTTTATTTCTTGTCATGCATCTGACACACCAGTCAATTTCGGTAGACACGGAGGTCCAGGGGCGGCCTCGGGTCAAGTGCGTTTCAACACGATCCTGTACTCCATGACGTAGCCATGCGTTTCAAGCGCACCCTCTACGACATGTACAGTACCCCGCGGATACAAGTATGGCAATGAAAAAAAAAAAGGAAAAGTAGAAACCAAATGAAGGAGCTCATCCACACAATTGGCAGGAACCACTGTGGCTCAACATGTCGACCTTTCCCCAGCGCAAATCCGATTACAGCCACAAGCTGATCCTGGAACTCCTGAACCTGGTAGACGAGTTTGACAACAAGGGTTCCAACTTCTTAGTGTCTACCCTCATTACCGGCGTGCTGACATATCATCTGTCTTGGGTGCACACGGTCGCACCACCTGAAGGGGATCGGGTATATATCAATCATTAGGAGCGCGTGGTTTTGTATTCACCTTTTTCCTTTTCTTGACTATTAGAGCGGGAACTGTCGCCACGGGAATTACGACCCTCTGTGGGCTCAGCTGAGGTTTGACAAAATCAGCTGGGGCTGATAAGTTACTCATTCATCTCATCTGTCCTTCTGCTTCTTTAGCGATCTCTATGGTTATGTCGGTACACCAGCCCGCATATCAAGGACCATCGTGGTCGGTCAGGACATGAGCATCGTCCGGCGTATCCTCTACATTCTCACCTACTTAATTCGTTGCAATGAGGTCTATGAGAACCTCGAAGCCATGGCTGATCCATCGTCTGATAATATCTTTTCGCGCGAGCGCGATTACAACGACGACGCCTACATTTGCAAGCTCGAAGACAAGATTGTCAGACAGTTGATTGGCTCATCCACCGACGTCGAATCGATTGCGATCCCCAAGACGCACGGCCAGCAAGATGTGTATCGTCCCTCCGAGTCGCCTGAGTCGCTTACAGACAACTCCAACTCCACCTCGTTGAGCAGTACGCCTAATCTCTTCCCGGCCAGCCACTGGTCGCTGTCCACGACAGATACCCAGTACAACACCTCGGATAGACTGCGTCGGCCCAAGGAACCATCTTCTTCCTCTTCCGACCGGCATGATCTCGGTGGGTCCGCACCCTCTCTGGATACAGAGCAGATCCTGTGCTCCCCCAACGCCATGTATCCCGTTACTATGCCAAAGTAAGTTTGTGTCGATGGAGACTAGGAGAGAGACAGTGACTCATCTTCATCCTGTCAGATCGTCGATTTTTCGTATGATACCCGATATTACACAGATGCGAGACGATGGCATGCCCACCGAATCGGCGCACCAGCTATTCGCAAAGTCCTATGGCAGATCGCTCATGGTGTCCTACTGTAATGGGTACAAGCCTGACTTTGTGCTGATGGGCATGCCCAACGTGTTACGAATCAAGGAGCTCGAATCAGACATGAAGAGTATGCTCAAGCAATTTGCCATTTCGGATGCTGTGACGGACGCGGCCTGCCTTGTGATCGACACCAACATCAAGTGAGTTCAACTGCTTCGTCCATATCCAATGTGATATCTTACACGTCAATGCAGTCGATGTCGCGTTTTTCATCAAAATATTCATGACCTGGAGGAAGACGAAGATACTCAAGTGTGAGTATTTACACTTTCGTATTGTCTCTTTTTTAATCTTCTCTCATTACGTGTCCAGGAAACGCGCCAGCAAGTGGCAAAACATTATCAAATCGGACATGGTCTATGATTTGCTCATGTCTATCAAGGAGGGACGGGACGCTGAGCGTTCGCCCGAGGAGGTATGTACATGGATTTCCCGGTTGATTCCTATATACTTATCCTATCACGTCCAACAGCTGATTGAACAGTTCGAAGATGGATTGCAGCTCATGTATCTCAAAAGCTTCCTGTTTCAAGAATGTGTCTATGACCATCTTGAAGAAAACGACGTGCTTCCCGAACCAGCCAAACTAGCAAGCGAAGTTGGGTATGTGTTTTAAAAAGGAGAAAGATTCATGAACTCACCTTCCCTCCTCTCTCTCTCTCTCTCTCTCTCTGTGCGTTCTGTTGATATATGTATTGGTTCATACAGCGTC
This sequence comes from Syncephalastrum monosporum B8922, assembly GCA_000697355.1. Classification (NCBI taxonomy): domain Eukaryota; kingdom Fungi; phylum Mucoromycota; class Mucoromycetes; order Mucorales; family Syncephalastraceae; genus Syncephalastrum; species Syncephalastrum monosporum. The sequence goes on along the minus strand of JNEN01000810.1, from coordinate 56,149 downwards.
CACCCGAACGATATATCTCTTTTGGTCAACGTCTGCAGCACGTACGACAGCAAGATTTGCGAGATGATGCAGGCCCAAAAGTGACCCTTGTAGTCTTTCGCGTTATGATACCCATTTTCTATTTCCAATGCACCCACATTTTGACCAGATAAATCAGGGGAATGCGATGCAATGGAAAGAGGACCTTACCGTCGATTACTTTACGAGAGAAGCTGTGCGGAACGGCGCTGTGAAAAATGAAGTTCATGAATCACTACCTGGAGATACATAGTATGAATCAGCGTCAACCATTGTATTCAAAGGGCTGATGATTGTCCTTGTTGCTCAGATTACTGTATGCATGACATGAGTGCCTTTGAGTGCTGCCTGCCGAAACATTCATATGCCATGACTCAGGGATATCCGGAACTGTTACACAAGACTGCGGGTACATGTTTGGCCGCATCACGTGGCGTTGATGGCATCCATGCTTTAATCCGCTGTGAGAGCTCATGGTTGGATGGCTCTGTTTCGCAAGCGCTCGCTCCTCTTGTTATGCTTCCTTAGAGTAAAACGTCTGGCCCACCTATCCAGGTCAGAAAACGGACCTACGAGAGAAGAAAAAAAAAGCATAATATGCTTCTCAGAGTTGCATGTCCGATATGGCTTTGTGGTGACGCGTCTATCCCATTTCAAGCGAAAATGCATTGCGACCGTCTTGGTACAGACGAGCCATTTCGGATGCAATATTGGTGCAATAGCTTCAGGATCTACCGTTCATCCAAGTTGGGGAGTAAAGAACGAGAATGTCTTTCTTTTCAAGCAGTAGACAGTACATGGACCCAAGGTGCGTGGTGAATTGGCAAGGACAAATAATGAATGCAGCGCTCGGGAGGGTCATTTTTTATGGAGATGACCCCCTTAATAAACTTTATTACTGCGCGTGCGTTGGCCAAGGAGTACGTTTACAAACACTCAAATGTGGGGACGCTGTGTGCAGCGGTGGAAAAGGACCTATTGGGAAGAAGAGGGTCAAGATAATGTGATTTCTGTGTAAAATACAGTAAGTACTGTAGTGCTATAGTGCCGTAGTGCTGTAGTAAACGAGGGTAATGGATATCAGCCGAAAGTGATGGAAATGCGGGGCGGGTTTTTTGCGGTTTGGCGATCAGACTCGCCGAGGATGTTTCTATTTTTTTTATTTTACGCAGTCCTTAATCGGTTCGAAATGCGTTAAAAGATTCACCGATTGCATCTCTTTCCCTTTAAGCTTTTATTTTTTAAACTCTTTATAGAACGTCATGATGCTCAAGGTCCATTTGACAGCCCTTTTCTTCTGGCCCCAACAGAATAGCTACTGACCTGCTCCTGTTCTTTCTCATATGTAGACTGTCCATTCTACCCTGCCTGCAGTGCGATCCGGCCGGTTGGCGGTTGTGCGTTTGTACTCGACTCACATGGACACGCAGTCGTCGTCAACGGAGCAGCCCTTGCCGCCGCACATGCAGACGAAGCCGAAAGAACAGCAGCAAGCACGACCAACCACCCGTCAACAGCAACCGCCACAGTCGCCTGCACCCCAGGTTTTCACAGAGGAAACACGAGACAGACTGCAGCGGATGCGACAACTTCATTTCCATCCAACCAACATCCCCGATTCGCCTGATTTCGGCACGAACCAATACATCAACATCAACGAGGAACTTAAGCAGCAGCTCAAGGGCATCGTCTCACAGTTCCATGCTCCTATCCGGTACGCCTTTGCTTACGGCAGCGGCGTCTTCAAGCAAAAGGGTTATGATACACAGGTGCGAATTCGATGAAATGTTCTTCTGTGTTGTCAAATGCACACATAGACACACATTTACACATACACATATACGCTCGCATATTGCGCCACAGAGTGAGACAGTATCGCTCACACCCCATGTTTCTTTCTCTTCTTCTTTATCCTACAGAAAAAGCCCATGATGGATTTTGTCTTTGGTGTCTCGCATCCCGAGCACTGGCATGCGCTAAACATGCAGCAGAACCCTCATCACTACTCGGGCCTGCGTATGCTGGGCTCCAGCATGGTTGCACACTTGCAGGATAAAGTGGGTGCAGGCGTCTACTTTAACCCCTATGTCGAGATCGACGGTGTGGTATGATTTTTTTTCATCTCATTCGGTGGTCATCATCTCACGGCTGAATTTCCTCCCATCCCTCTTCGTTTTAGCTCATCAAATACGGTGTGGTCTCCATCGATCGGTTGTGCAAAGACCTCATTGACTGGGAGACCCTCTATTTGGCGGGTAGAATGCATAAACCCGTAAGTCCGCCACGAATACCATTTACACAACAAATGTATGCGTCATGTGAACTCACCCATTCCCACCCATCCTATCCAGGTCAAGATCCTGCGGGACGATGCGCGCGTGCGTCTGGCCAATCAAGTCAACCTTACGGAAGCGGTGCGTGTTGCGCTCTTGACGCTGCCTGAGAGATTCAGCGAGAAGGAACTTTTTGAGCGCATCGCCGGCATCAGTTACGTAGGCGACTTCCGTATGGTGGTCGGGGAAAATCCAAACAAGGTGCGGAATATTGTTGACGCGCAGATGAGCCATTTCCATCGTCTGTATTACGGCTTGCTTGACGATTTGCCTAATGTGACGTCGTTGAACGATGGCTACTATCAGGTAAACGAAAAAAAAATACGAGGGAATGGATGCAACTCCACCGAAGTATTACGATAACAATACTAACCCATTTCTGTTTAGCAAAACCAAAACCCGCGTTTCCGTGGCCTGATGGTCCAGAAACTGCCGAGTTCCTTGTATAAAAAGGTCCTGTCTGAGCATCAACTCGCTTCGATTCGCCACAAGTTCACCGTTGCGGAGGACAAGATCGAGCTCCACCAGCAGATCGCATCGGCTGAGAATTTGCCCAAGTATATTGATGCGTGTAAGTTCTTGACAAAAAGAAAGCAGAATATGAGTCTAAGGGTTCATTCATACAGCGATCCGGAGCATCATTGGTCGCCCTGCTCTGACGCAGAGCATCAAGGGTATATTTACAGCTGGCCCTCTCAAGTCGTCGCGCTATGCGTTGGAGAAGCTGACCAAGTGGAAGACAGCCAAATAATTATATATTTGTTCCCCTCGCATCCCCTTTCTACCTTTCTTTCTATCTGTACAATAAGCATACCCAGTCGAGCAACTGTGTTTTCTTTCTCTTTTTTTTCTCTTTCCCTAGAATCAATAATAACAACTGGCTTTTGCATTTGCCTTTCTCGTGCACACATACACTTACGCATACACATACACATACACATACCCACGCATTACAAACATACGTACACACAGAGAGAGTCAGTCAGTCAGAGAGGACCGAGCTTACACACTGATTTATGGCTCACGGTTGAAACAGAATGATACACCTGTAACAATGGCAAGTCACACAGGAAGGTTACTAGATTTGGGGGGGCGGGTCGGCGGCTGGAATCCAAGAGTCCTTTTCTCTTTGAGCCACCTGCCAACTCAGAAAAGCGACATGGTCACCTACGGTGGAGGCAAGTGACAGGCGACCCGCTTACAGTGTGGACACGTAGCTAATGCCTCTTCAGATGAAGTGAATGCGCTTGTTCTCGATGTCGGATCCACGTCGACGCGTGCCGGCTACGCTGGCGAAGACACACCTCGCACCGTCTTTCCTACCTCGTACGGCTACATTGACGAACCCACACAAGATCCACAGCCCAGCAGCGACGGCGACGTTGCCATGGCAGAAGCCAACAACAACAAGCCTTCTGCAAAGTATTTTGTGGGTGACACCAACATCAATTCCTGGCGCGCCAATATGGAAATTCGGAATCCCATGAAGGAGGGCCTGGGTAATGTTTGTCACTCGTCATTCACGACTCCAGTTTCCGTTCTAAACATGAACTTGTACAGTGGAGGACTGGGACGGTATGGAGCAGATTTGGCATGCGGCATTCAGAGACAATCTGCGGGTGGACCCCACAGAACATCCGCTGATCTGCACCGAACCGGCATGGAACACACCCGAGAAACGCGAAAAGATGGTCGAGCTCGCCTTTGAGAAGTTTGACTTTCCTGCCTTCTACCTCGCCAAGGATGCCGTCATGACAGCGTATGTTACAGCGGTAGACGATAGAGAGCACCAGGCAGCTCACTTCTGCAACTAGGTTCTCCGTGGGACGTGCGACAGCGCTCGTGTTGGACTCGGGCGGCAGCGTGACGAGCGCTGTGCCTGTGTACGACGGTTATGTCCTGAAGAAAGGCATCTTTAAGCAGTCCGTCGCTGGCGAATTCATCTCACAGCAGATCCTTGACCAGCTCCGGACAGACGCCGGCCTGCAGGTCACCCCACAGTATAAGGTCGCGTCCAAAAAGCCTGTCCAGGCCGGCCAGCCCGCAGACGCACAGCTCCGCGACGTATCTGGCATCACACAAAGCTACGATGACTATCAGCGGTCAAGGGTCATGCACGAATTCAAGGAATCAGTATGCCAAGTCTCGGAAATGACCTTTGATGAAGGGTAAGGGAAAATAAGGCACAAAAACGGCAGGCCGAACATCGTGCGCTAGACGATCGAGACTCACTCTTTTCCTTTAAATATCACACAGCATCATGGGCTCTCGGCCACAGAAGCCGTTTGAATTCCCTGACGGTTACAACAATATGTTTGGCGTCGAACGATACAAGATCCCCGAGGTCCTCTTCCAGCCACAAAGCTTCATCCGGGGCCAGCAGACCAGCGAGGACGCAGATAAACACCAGGTCACCTCGAGCGGCCTTACGCAGCATCAGATCAATACCGCGCTCTCCATGCACCAGCTCGTGTGCTCCAGTATAATCAACTGCGATGTCGATCTTCGGCCGCTCCTCTTCAACAACGTCGTCGTTACCGGCGGCAACACCCTCTTCCCTGGCTTCACCGAACGTCTCAACTATGAGCTGCCCATGCTCGCCCCAGGCGTAAGTGTCCTTATCTCAACGTGATGATTTGTTTTTGTTTTTTTTGTTTTTTTTGTTTTTTTTTTTTCCATGGCTTTTCTAACCCAAAAAGCAGAGCAAGATCAAGATACATGCCGCAGGCAATCAGACCGAGCGCAAGTGCAGCAGCTGGCTCGGTGGATCTATCCTTGCATCTCTCGGTACTTTCCATCAACTCTGGATCTCGAAAAAGGAGTACGAAGAAGTCGGTCCTTCTGTCGTCGAGGCCAAGTGCCATTAAACATCCCTTTAAAAAATACATACATATACGCCGCTTTTGTTTGTTTTTTGCTTTTTTTTTTTCTGGTTGGTGATGTTGTTGTGGGCCAAGAGCGGCGTGAAAGCACCGACTCACAAGGTGGAGAGCAGGGCAGTCCCACGTTTGAATAACCCATACATTTGGGTCAACGAGGAGATAGAACTCGTCACTTTGGCCAATGTAGTGCGCGAGCAGCCTGTAATATTGAAGGGTATCTCTTTCATTCACTCTATCGGTAAGCCCGATTACTTCCTCGTGATCCTATACTATCATGAAGATCTTATTACAATCAGGTAGCTCAAACGGGACAAGGCTACGTAGTCGAAAAATAGGCGGTCTGGAAAAGAAGGCGGCTTTGCAAAAGCAGAAGGTCTAACCTTCTTGTCATTTCTTTGGTTACGGTAAAAAGAAAGGAAGAACGAGAGAGGGATAGAAACGAAAAAGTGTGCCTGAGAATGTGTAAGAATGTGCGTGTGCGTGTGCGCTGTGTGCTCTGTGTGAGTGTGAGTGTGAGTGTGTGAGTAGGAGAGAGAGAGAGAGAGGCTGTGTCAAGGGGATAGAGAATGGGCAAAAGATGTCGCTTAAAGCGATCGTATGAGCTCACTGTACAAGTGAGGTTGAACATGGAAATAGGATCGCCGCTTTGTACAAATCTGTTATAAAGGTGAGAAATTTACAGCCTATATACAGGATTCATGCGTGAGATTTTGACAGGAACATCGAGTTTACCACTTACTCGCTGCATAGCAACCATGAAATGGAATGCATAATAAAATACGGAGAGTGAGCATTTGAAACCGCTTAATCACACGCAGACTTACGTGAAAATGAAGAGATTGTTGGTTGCTGCAACAGCGATCGAGTTCTCGTTCGGATGCCACGACGCATGTAGGATCTTCTTCTGGAAATCAATCATATCCACATCATCGCGACGCGTCTTGATACCACCGTTGCGGTTCCCAAGCGTAATTTTGTTCTTGGCCGATCCCAACCGTTTTGCCTTGAATGCACTCTTGTCCGCCTGCAAGGTGATCTCGCCTAACGTATCGCAATTGTATATCTGGAGATTGTTGCTATACGAGCCTGTCATCATGTTTCTATGGAACAGCGTGCCGCGTCAGCTTCTTCCAAAATGTCCAGCGCGAGAACTCTTACTTTCCATCCCCACTAAAGGTACATTCAAACTTGTCGAAGATACAGTCGTTCTCATACAGGTCGCACAGTTTGCTTCGCAGGTGCTCGTGGATATTGACCGTCGCGACGGGCTTGTTTTCCATGTTGATGTCCCAGAGCTTTAATGTCAGATAGTCACGCGATAGTATGTAACGGCCGTCACGACTGAATTTGACGTCGGAAATGGATGAGATGATCTCGGAAAAGAAGGAGCGGTTTGTTGGGTCTTCCGGCATCTCGAATGCTTTTTTTTAAATAAGTCATATTGGTCCCTATGGCTCCTTTTTTTCTTCTCTCCCCTGTCTCTCTCTCTCTCTCTCTATACACTTACTCTTTGCTTTTTGGTCACAGAGCGCCGATTCGCGCATGTCGGCCAACTTGATGGTGCCTTTGCTACTGCTGTACATAAACAGGTTGCACTGTTGCGGATGGAACTCGGCAGCAGTGATAACCTCGGTGAGCTCTTCCATGTTGGCTGGTTTGATATCAACGATATCTAATAGTAGATGGGTGAGTGGGAATGGTTCGATGATAGAGAAACCATTCTTGCGTACTGAAACTCTGGTCGGATATGTCGAGATTCCACAGATTAATGCGTAAATCATCGGCCGAAATATACGTCTCGCCGTCCGAATTGACCGAAATCGAATTTATGTGATACGCGTGAGCTAAAAAAAAATCACAGAATGAAGTATCGCTCAGTTGAATGTATGCTCTGCAGTTGATAGGCGTACCGTTCGCATAAATCCTCCGTGGGACAGCGGCAATGATGGTATCATGAATAACAAACTTTGGCAGAGCGAGTGCTGGATTGCCGTTGGGTTTGGTAGAAACAGGTTGGTGGGGCTGTGGTGGCGATGGTGCCGGTGGTGAGGGGTGATGGTCCATCAGGTTGCTTTCGTGCACGACCTTGAGATTCCGCTCAAAGACCTTCCAGAGCTTGATTGTTTTGTCTAAACGTGAGATGAGTCAGAATGAAGCAGGAATGAAAAATATAGCAAGTGTACCGTTGGTGGAAAGCAAAAAATGAGCGGCATTGGTACGTCGACACCATTTGATTTTGTTGATCTTCTCTTCGATCTCCAAACTCTTTAGATAGTCAAACTCGGGTTCGTGGGACTGAAACTCGGTGTGGAATTTGTATTCACAACCTTTTTTCTACAGTATTGAATAGAATGGAGGTCATGTGAGTCCAAATACAACGTGCCATTCCTTGGTATTTCTTACGCTTTCATTACGCTCGAAAAGCACGACACGACCACCCTTATCGCCTGTGGCGAGGTAGTCACCCGTATGATCAAACTCGACGGCAGATATAATGTCAGCTATTACAACCAAATAATGGTGGTCAAAGGAGGAGCAATAATAGTAGTAGTGAGTCATCGTAGTTCCTATCTCTCTTCTTTCCCGTTCCCTTCCTTTCCTGACGTTCGCTCCCTCCCGTCCTCTTCCTTGTCGTCCTGGGCCATGGGATACAAGAGGATGCCGACAACAAAACCAGGTCATTGTCCGAATGAAGGAGAGGGCGAGGAGAGGACAAGGAGGAGAGTACTTGAATGAAATGAAATAAAGGTGTACCTTCGGTAATGTCATCCGAGTCGCCCTTGTCACCGAAGCACTGAGCGAATTTCCACTTGTTCTCAGGTTCACTCGTCGAGCCCAAGACTGCTTGCATAATTCCGGAATGAGGTATGAACGAGACAGGAGGACAAGGACAGGTCAATGAAACAAAACTGTATTCGGTTATAAGGGTCAGATTAGAGAATGACCAAGAAGAATAGAAGGAGGAGTGAGAGATGGGGTGGGTTGGCTTACGTGTGCGTCTAGAATAAACCAGAGAAAAAAAGAAAACAAGCCAAAAGGACGCGCGCTGGTCAGAAATAAAGTGAAAGCGATGAAGAGCGAGCGAGAGATACACAACATGCGCACTCGCACATACAGACACAGATACAAATACAGATACAGATACAGATACAGATACAGATACACACACACATACACACACACATACACATACACATACACATACACATACACATACAGAAACACATACAATAACAGACACACAGCGTCGTCGTTCTGTGCAGTTCGTGCCATTTTCCATGTGCCCGGCCCAGCAGACCTCGTCCCTGCCTCCCCCCCCCCCCCCCCCCCCCCCCCCCCCCTCCCTCCTTCCCCCTCGCTTTCACTACGTGCTGCTCTTCTAAATTTGCCTCTTTTTCGGTTCTTCTTCCTATATTTCCATATAATAATTGCCCTCCGCCCGGCCCCTCTTTCTTTTGTACGCGCAACGAGAAAGATACCGATCTACGTCGTTATATTCCCTCCTCTCTTCTTCGCCTTCGCTGCTTTACAAAAAGATGACGTGCGCAGTTACTGACGATTTGATCATGCGCTCTCGCTTCTGTCTTTACTTTATATATCGATCACTTGACTCCCTGAAGCGCGTCTCTGACTTTCGGCTATCACTGGACCTACATGCCCATCCACTCTCTATTGCATTTTACTTTTCTTCTCATGTGATGCCTGATATCACTCACAAAAAGAAAGGGAAGAAAGAAAAGACAACAGATCTTGTTCACCGCCACTCAGTATGTTGTTACAGTGTAGAGAAACGTGTCATCACCAGAGACAAGGAGGGGCTGGCGTAATAAAGACGCGAACAAAACTCCGCCTACAATGCAAAAGGTTCCACCCGCCGAATTAAAAAAAAAAAAAAGGACAATTAGACAACACACACACACACGTTCCAACCATGGCTTCAATTCCGGTCGTGATGGCAGTCGTTGTGTGCGCCATCGCTGCCACCATTGCTCTTGCACCTGATACGATTGTTGTCTCGATCGGGTTTACTCTCGTTGCAGCTCTGATGACCCACAAGACCTTGCCACGTCTACGCCAAACCTTTGTAAACGCCCGTCTGTCCGGTACAGACATTCTTAAACCCAATCGCCCTGTCCTGTACGTCGAAATAACGCCAGTAAACTATTACCGGGCTAACGATTATATACAGAGCAGAAGCAATGGGATTCCCGACGGCCATCATCTACTTGGTTGCCATGTTCTGCTTCATTCCGTTCCCCTTTATGCACTGGTTTGACGGCGAGGCACGCCTCGTGCATGAAAACAACCCGATGATTGGCACATTTCCATATAACAAGGTAAATAAGAGTGCGCATAGTACATTATATGCATTCGACGCTCAACAGCGCCTTAGCTCGGTGAGATTCTAGCTGCTATTCTGGCCATCCAATCCATGGTCCTCCTCGGCTTTGCAGACGACGTCCTCGATGTACGGTGGCGGTACAAGGTCTGGTTTCCTGCAGTGGCATCCATCCCCCTCTTGATTTTCTACTACACCAATTTCGGCGTGACCTACGTAATGATGCCTTTGCAGCTGCGATCCTGGCTGGGCGACCTCGTCGACTTAGGTACCTGAATCACACTCTTTTCCTTTTTTTGCTATGGTGTATGTCACTCATACATCAGATCAGGTCCATTGTACTACGTCTACATGTGCATGCTCGTCATTTTCTGCACGCACACTATCAACATTTTGGCAGGCATCAATGGCATCGAAGCTGGCCAGACCTTGGTCATTGCTGTCTCCGTCATCATCAACGATCTCTTGTTCTTACTCGACAAGCACGCCACACGTGAAAGCATCGAGGCTCACCGCTTCAGTCTCTATTTTATGTTGCCGTTTGCCGGCGTTACGTCTGCCCTGCTCTGGCACAACTGGTAAAAGAGAATGAAAAGCAAAGAATTCGTGTGGGTAGTTCTAACCTATACACCCTTTCTTAAGGTTCCCCGCGCGCGTGTTCGTCGGTGACACGTTCTGCTACTTTGCTGGTATCACTTTTGCTGTCGTCGGCATCCTCGGTCACTTTTCAAAGACCCTCGTCCTCTTTTTTATCCCTCAGATCTTCAACTTTGTTTATTCTTGCCCGCAGCTCTTTCGTCTCCTTGAATGCCCGCGCCACCGCATGCCGCGTCTTGACAAGGATACCGGCTTGTTGCATTGTTCGACTGTTTCTTTGACTGAAAAACCCCCGGGCACGCTTGGGCGATTGGCCCTCACGATCTTGTATCGCCTCGGATTGCTAAAGGTGTATCAGTGGGACGACGCAGGTCGGATAGCCATCTGCAACAACCTGACCATCATCAACCTCGTCCTAGCTCGCTTTGGCCCGGCCTCGGAACGCGACACCACGCTTTTGGTCTTGACGATCCAGATACTATGCAGCATGGTGGCCTTTTTTATCCGCTACAAGCTTGTACAATTTGTATACTAAAATTCGTTTCCTTTTCTTTATGAGACCCGCTCCATGATACTTTAGACGCTCTGCTTATATACTCACCTTTGTACTGTAAAGCATAAATGTACCTAGTTCGTAGGATACCTATGCTTAGCATGATAGAATCATGGTCAGGCAGCAACCACATTCGTTTCGATTTTCTGTTTGTTTTATGTAGAGCGCATGAGGCTCTACTGTCCTCTGCGATCCTTTTGTTCTTTTGTTCGAAGCAAACATAGACCTACAAACAGTAAAAAATGAAATTTTAAAAAGTGGGGTTCACGATCCGCAAGTGTCTGTCCACTTCTCCTTTTTCATATGACGAACACGAACCCTTTCGAAAAAAGTGATAACACCCTGCCGGGTGGCGGTGGGCACAATGAAAAAACCCTAATCGAGTCGCCCAAGTCGTATTCACCACCTGCCTCTCCCCCCGTACTCTCGCCTCTCCCGCCTCCAAGTATCCAGCCTTCCCACGTGCCATCTTCTATGAAGCCGTATACCGAAGCTGAGAAGCCGGCACCTTCAACCGCCCAACGTCCCAGTCCTGTCCGGCTCGGCATGCGTATCTGGCAGCTACTGGCTGCCTTGGGTGCATTTGCTTTTCAGGCCGGCGCGAGTCCTGTAAGTTGGCCGCTGGTTTATGACGTAGGTTAATTGACACATGAAGGGACCTTCTTCATAGTATGCAAAGCGGCCGATGCCATTCTCTGAAAATATGGCGCTCGTTTATTTCGTGTATGCCCTCTTCTGGGTCTCCTTTACGTGGAGTCTATTTGAGATCTACGTGTATCTGACGCGTCTTCGGGGCCGGGGAGGCAAAGTCAAACGCATCATTGCATTCGCAGTGGATGCCATCCTGGCTGCGCTTATGGGCGTGGGCATCTGCTATGAAATTGCCCTGTACAAATGCCCACCCGGACAATACGATGGCTGGTAAGGACAAAGCACATTGGAAAAAGCGCAGTGGGACAAAATTTACGTGATTTTTTGTACTGTATTTAGGTGCGACTTTTTCAACACGGGTCTCTTTTTCGGCGTCTCTCTCTTTTCGACGTATATCCTCACCGCTTTGTGGGATCTCTTCGGTGGACTGACCTGTATCCGTCAAGATATACAAGAACCTTAAAAACTGCATAAATATGATACATGAGAACAAAATATACATTGTGAGGGTGTGGAATAATAATAATAAAGGGTTTTCACTCGAACGAATTACTGCTGGCTCTCGCGGTACATGCCCTCATAAAAAGGCTTGAGGCGGCTTCTATCTACAGTGGCAATATAATAGGTTCCTCCATTATTGGTCCAGCTGACGGCCTCCGAAAAGTACTCGTATTCTTGGACCCGCAAGATGGACTCGGGCATGTGGAATGTGCGTTGGTTGATCTTGTGGTTCTTGGGCACAAACGACTTGAGCGAAATGACTTGCGCTCCGTCCTTGAGGTCCAAAAATATCTGCGCCAGCGCATGGTTGGTCTGCCAGTCAAAGGCATAGTTGTTCACTAGGATCACATCCGCGTTCTTGAGTGTGCCGTGCAAGTTATGTGCTTCCAGATTCAGAAAATCGCCCTGCCGCAGGTGGATCTTGCCTGTGGGCAGGCCCCAAGCTCTGTTCATAGAAGTAACAGAGAGGGAAAGGAAAACGTTAATGCGAGGTTGCATCGAATTGTTTTTTCTTGTGACACTTACTTCATTCGGGCAGCATATTCCTTCAATTGCCGCTTTGCAAATTTGGCAGGGAGCTCCATGATCTCGATACCAATCGACTCGCATCCTGTCTGAGCAGCCACTTGGAGCACGACATTACCAATGCCACAGCCGAGATCCATAAATACGCTCTTGGAGGTCAGTTGGACCTTGGCCAAAAAATCTTTGACCAGGATCGGGTTGATCTCACCATACACATTATTGGAAAAGGCTAACGCCACATCATATCAGCAACCGCATGCTCTTGGCCCTTTTCCTTTTTTCTTTTCATTTCCGCTTTACCTTTGTAGTTGTTGAGTGCTTCTGCATTCCGGGCGACGGTTCGACTGTAAACTTGGTATAGGATATGGCAGGTCAGCTCATAGTTAGGATGTCGCAGCGCCTTTGCATTCCTGGCCATGTCGCCGTTTTCCTTCAACTTTCGTAGTACAGCATTGTAGTCGTTGACGGCCTGCAAGAATCCAGGGCCGTTGCGTCGGTTCCGAAACTTTGTGAGATTCCGCATGATGCCGTGTGCATTGTTGCCGAGCAGCTTTTGTTGGCTCTCGGGAAGGTAGCAATCGTACACGAAATGGACAGTCCGCATCAGATCTATGATCGGGTTGTATTCGTCCTTATCCTCGATATCGTCGTCGACCGACCGGGTGCCTTTGACCGGGCGCAGTAGCAGGTACCTTCATCATCGTTGAATATTTGAACATTTCCCTTCATTCCTAGCATATCCTTCATGCGAATGAAACACTTACGGCTCTACGCCTCCGGGGTATTCCAGCTGTACTTCGAGTGAATCGTCGCCGACGGGTGAGTCTCGGCTGTCGACAGTCTGACTCGCTTCGTCCGACATGAAATCTAACAAGGGCGATCGAATGGGGGTTGGTGGTCAGACGAGTGCGTGGCGTATTAATAATATCTCCTTCTGGTCTTACAGGGACGGTACTTGTCAAGACAGGCCTTGACGACCATGTCCGAGCACACCATTTTGATTCTGGAGGCACCGGCTTCGCGGGGTCGCTTTTCGGCCTTGTTGCTCTGGAGAATGTCGTCATCGGGCGATCGTCGCTTTCCAGTGGTGGTGGGGGGCTGTATCCGTGCAGACTGCGTATCTTTATGGCTACGTGCAGTTCGGTCTGTGCTGGCTGCGCTGGTTGTGCTGGCTGTAACCATTGAAGTGTTCATTCGAAATGAAACGAGTGGACCACAAAAGCTAAAAGGAGAAGAGAGAAGACGACACTGTATTAGCTCGATATGGCTGACTTTGGACTTTTTGCCCCACTCTGTCGTTTTTGTCTCTCTCTGTTTGAAACTTACTAAAATGGAGTTATCGGTGCATCGTGACTCTAACATATAACGGTGTACTATTCTCTTATCAGGGGTATGTCTATCTATGGTCCATGCCTTCGTATTGCATTGTTTCCACGCATCACCTTTGATCTAATATCTGGTACCTTATGCAGGTAGGATCATTTTTGTGTCACAAAATAACGGAAGCCCTTGTCTGTCAACATTAACACACAATAGATAATCCCCAACTAACTGACATGTAGAAATAAATATCATGGTTTGATAAGCAAAACCCTGTTCAACAGGCGTCCGAGAATATTTCTATTATCAGGCATTTAAGGCACACTGGGGAAAAAGAGAACAAAGATCATGATTCCATCGAACCCCGCAAGCCACTCTGGCCCAATTGCGGAGAGGCTAGTAGCTGCCCCGAAACTTGGTAGCAACTCCTTGCAGCAGAAAAAAAAAGAGCCGATCGATTGACCATGGGCAAGTCTTCCAAGGACAAACGCGACGTCGTATGTAGCACACCATTCTATCGTATTCGTGTTGCATGTATTAAATCGCTATAAAGTACTATCGACTGGCCAAAGAGCAAGGCTGGCGCGCTCGAAGCGCTTTTAAACTCTTACAGCTCGACGAGGAATTCAACCTCTTTGAAGGTTTCCTTCATCAACTCGAATCGGCATGTCAGTCAAAAGACTTACACTCGTTTAGGTGTCCATCGTGCGGTTGACTTGTGTGCTGCGCCCGGTAGCTGGTCTCAGGTGCTCTCGAGAAAACTCGCGTACGTGACCTCTCTTTACTAGTGACAGCTCCAGCCCGTACTTATCCTGCTGTAGCGAGAACCATGAAAAGAACCCGCAGGAAGAAGAACCCAAGATTGTAGCGGTCGATCTGCAAGCCATGGTAATTATCAGTTCCCGTTTAAATTACGCTGTTTTAACATAGTTGCTATGGCAGGCACCGCTGGAGGGCGTGATTCAGCTCCAGGGTGATATCACCAAAAAGTCTACCGCTGATCAGATCATTTCTTACTTTGAGGGCGAACTGGCCGACATTGTCGTCTGTGATGGTGCTCCTGATGGTATAAAGGTTTCTGCGCTTGGTATACACAGACTCACGTCCCTATTTCAATCCAGTCACCGGTCTGCACGACATGGATGAATATATCCAGGCTCAACTCTTGCTTGCGGTACGTCACATACACAAGGCTGTTGTGGTACTAGTGTGGTTGTCCTATAATTCATAATGGATGTCCTAGGCGCTCAATATCACAACCCATGTATTGCGACCCGGAGGTGCCTTTGTGGCCAAGATCTTCCGCGGCAAAGACATCACGCTTCTCTACTCACAGCTCAAGATCTTCTTCCCCACCGTCACCTGCTGCAAACCCCGGAGTTCACGCAACTCGAGTATAGGTACGAAAGAACGCTATGCGCCCATTGGTTTTCTGATCTGTATTCCACAGAGGCCTTCATTGTCGGCCAAGGCTACCGGCCGCCGGAAGGATACACCCCCACGATGGTCAATCCGCTTTTGGATATGAACTATGGTATGTTTTCCTTACTATCTCCTATCTGTGCTAAGATGGGTTTCACTAGATGGCATGAATGAACTCGTCGGTCCTAACCGCGTCATTGTTCCCTTCTTGGCATGCGGCGATCTCAAGTAAGTCGACACTCGGATACGAACGATCATCGATTGACTTGTACTTTTCTTTTCTTGTAGCGGATATGACGCTGACCGGACATATCCTCTTGAGGTATGTCCTTGGCCTGATTTTCTTGCATTGATTCACTCATTTCTCGCCTTTCCCTTCTTTTAGTCTACTCACACCGCTCTCGACCCACTCCAACCTCCCATCACAGCGCCTTACAAAACTGCCATGCAACTCAAACGAAACAACTTTTACAATAAGGTCAACGCGAAATAAGCACAACTTTTTATATATATCATATAGTGTCCAAGTATCCTTCTTTTCATTTCTTTTTTCCCAAGCCATCATTCCATTAAAACGGCATCATGTTGTAATTACCCGGTTGCTGGAACGGATGGCCACCCTGCGGTTGCTGCGGCTGCGGCTGCTGTTGCTGTTGTTGCTGAGCCTGCATTTGCCGCTGCATATGCATCTGGTATTGCTGTTGCTGCTGCAACAAGTGTGGTGGGGGCTGTTGTTGTGGTTGTTGTGGTTGTTGCGGCTGTTGCGGCTGTTGGCCGGGTGGCTGCTGACCGGGGTTCATGTACATGGGCTGCATATTGGCACCACTGGTGGGGACCATGCCACCTGCGAGCTGTTGCTGGATCTGGGCCGGTGTGATACTCGTTGCGCCGCTGGGCGGTGCACTCTGATTGCGCTTGGCTGCTTCCCGATGGACTTCCATGACCTTATTCTTGAGTGCCATGCGATCCAGGCCCAACTGATGGCGCTCGCGCTCCAGCTGCTGCCACTCCTCCTCGACCGCAGCCTCGAGCGCCTCGTATTGCTTGCACTTGGCCTCAAACTGCCGCAGTTTGGTCTTGATCAGCGTGTGTGTCAGCTCCCGCGCTTCCTGCTCCTTGCTCTCGCTCTCGCTCTCATCCTCCTTCTCTTTCTCCTTGTCGTCCGACGCAGCCGTGCCATTTTCGATCTGAGCAGCGGCAGCGGCCACCTCGGGTTTGACAGTGGATGCCAAGAAGGCAACCACGGACATGATCGGATTCTCCGTCGAGGGATCGCGCGGTAAGAGGTTCAGTTCGGCTATTTCAGCCTCGATCTGAGGGTCGTTCAGTGGCAGTTGGAGATAGCGGAGGATACACTCGTCTCGTGTCCGCGTGCCCACATGGTCCGCCACCTTGTTCCAGTCCTCCTTGTGCATCTGAAGGCCTTCCAACAGAAGCACCTGTTCTTGGTCGGTCCAAGGGGTCTCCGTCAGTTCTTGGACGAAGTCCTCCTTTTTCGTGTCGTCCGGGAACTTTTCATCCTTGTAGCACGCGGCGCACAGGTGCACCTTGGCGTTGTGGTATCGTTCTTCTGTACAGGTTCCGTCGCACGATGCGCATTTCAGCGACTTGTCTTTGTCGTCAAAAATGTCGCGCCGCAAGTCGAGATTCGGGCTCTGCGGCTTGACCTTGGGCGAATCGATCTTCATTGGTTCGCCATTCTCCTTGGGCGGTGCTGGCGCTTCCTCAGTCTTGGCCACGTCCGGTCCGGCGGTCAGAGACGCACGCGCGCGGAAGCCTTTGGGCAGATCGGCAACGATCTTGAACTGGCCCGTGAAGGGTGCACCCACGTTGGATGGTTTTGCATCAGGGTCCACCTAGAGCACAGGGATTAAGAAACCTTCTCTTCTTCTTTGTCCGAAAGCAGTGATTTACCTGGTAGTTGATCAAGCCCCACTGTTCAAGGAACGCATGCACACGGATAATAGCACACACATCACCCGTCATGTTGCGTCGACAGGCGGTCACGGTCAGATACTCGAGCGGGTTCAGGCGATATGTGTTGACCATGAAATCGCGGTACTCCTTGTAAACGGATGGTGTTTTGGACCGATTGCGACTGTTGAAAAACTCGGGCAGGGACCGACGCTCAATGTCATTAATGACGCTCATATCGAACCAGGCAGCATACGAGGGAATAATAATCTCGTGGGTCTGGACGGAAATGTACTTGCGAGCAGCTTCCTCCTGCTGCTGTTTGTCGAGGAGCTCCAGCGTATCTTCGCTGGCCTCCATCAGGGCCTGGCCATCTCCGTTTTGTTGTTGTGGCTGTTGTGTCGGTTTGTTGCTGTTCTCATCTGGCATGCGTGATTTCTTGGCCGGGCTGTCTATGGTGGTGTCGTCAACGGGTCGCTTCGTGCCCGCCTTGACCTTGTCGGCGCAGCTGTAATCGGCGGGATTGGCCCATTCGTTGTATGTGTAACTGTCCCTGACCCAGGTGGCATTCACATGCAGCGGATAGCTGTCATTCTTGTCCTCCTGGGGCGCTGGCTGCTGGTCGTTTGCATCGATCCACGCATTATACGAGTCTGGCAGGTGCTGGTAATGCACGTACACTTTGTCATTGTTTTTGCTCAAGACGCGGTAAGGCCGCTGGTCGCCCTCTTTGGCTTCAGGCGACTCGTCGTTGTACACAATATGGGTCGCATCGGCGGACGCGTCGGTGACATTACCTAGAGACAGAATGTGAGCCTCTGTATAGAACAGCGAGCGAGACCGTCATACCACCCAATGCTTTCACCAAGGGTTCGAGCTCTTCCTTCTTCTTTGCGTCTACGCCAGCGTCGAAACAAATCACAGGGACCCGGTATTGACCTGCCTGCACAAGTCTGTCCTTGATGTACCGCACCAATTCCAAGTACAAATCTTTTTCTTCAGGGACATCGAACTGCCAATCGCTAATGTCCTTGTCGGATTGGAACGAATAGGCTGCCTTCAAGATCGTATAGAGCGGCGACGTGCTACTCAAACTTTCCACGCGAAAAAATCGAGACGGTATACGCGCTGGCAGTGCTGACGTGTTGTCTTGGCGGGCGGCCGCAGCCGCTGCCTTGCCCAGCGCGTCTTGCTGGAACTGCTGGAATCGTGCTGTGAAATGAGCCAGGCTAGGCGCTGTAAACGTCGTGTCTGCTCCCTCAGATGCCAGATCTGTCTGCAACTGAGAGTAGATGGCATCAAAGTAGGAGATCGTGCTGGGCTGTTCGTAGAAATTAAAGTCGATTTTGGGCTCCATTTCAGTCAAAGGGGTCTACAGACGACCTCAGCTGTGGAAAACAAGTGGCGGTTGCAGGCGAATGCGCGACTCCAAATTTGGGTGTGATTCACACTCCGAGAGCAACCCATTAGATCGTCACTGTCACTTCTGCCGTTTTGTGTTCTTCCTGCGCGAAGCCATCTCTCGAAAGATACGTCGGTACATTCGATATTAAATAGCTCTCTACGTATGTACTATTAGCACTAAGCTATGAAGCGATGCTTACCATTGCTATATCTGTCAAGCTCACGAGAAACCTCTAAACAATATGAAAATGGGCCACCCCTGTCTTGGTCCTGCCATCCACGTTACGATATATCTCAAAGCTATTCGAGGTTTTACAGTATATGAACATGGTGATTTTCTATTAGGTAGGTTGCAAATGAAGAAATAAATTATACATGACGAGTTACGGGGTATTTCCCAGCTCAGCAGAAGCGCTGTCTGGGTAGTAGTAAAAGCTGATTGCAAGCAGCAGATACAGCGCGAACAGCATGAAGCCTTCAAGCCAGTTGCTCTTGCCATCCTAAGAAAAAGAAACGGGGAATATCGGGTCAGTCTGGTATAAGCAAAAGACATCGGAAGGACATACCATCATGAGATAATTCACCATGACAACGGCGATAAACATGACAGCTGTCTCGTATACATTGAAAAGAAGAGACATTTCGACATTGAGACCCCAGCCGATAATGACCATGAGGGGAGTGACCAGGAGGGCGATCTGCATGCTACTGCCAACAGCAACACCCAATGCGAGATCCATCTATAGCAAAGATATATCAGCATAAGCACTTTGAATTTTTCTGCACACAAGGGGAACACCAGGGACGGATAAGGGAAAAAAAGGGGTGAGGGCTTGTCTTACCTTGTTTTTCATGGCCACCGTGACAGCTGTAACGTGTTCGGCCGCGTTACCAACAATGGGGAGCAGGATCAAGCCAACAAAAGTCTGGCTAATATGCCACTGCTCGACCACATCCTCGATAGCCGAGACAAGGAACTCGGCACAGACGGCAACTAGGGCGGTAATAACCAAGAGACTACAAAGAAAGCAGGGTTTCGTAAGCTTAGGCAACGTAATAAGGTATGAAACTTACACTACGACAGCCATCCAAAAAGGCATCTGCGGGAGCTCCTCTTCGTCTTCCTCCTCTTGCTCCTCGTTCGTGTTGGCCTCCGTGTCATCTTCTGGGCGGCGAGATGGGCGACGCTCCTCGAGCAAAGCCTCGGGCGAGGGAGCAAGGAACTGTGAACGTTAGAGAGAATAGGTGAGCGCTGGTGATCCTTTTCCTATATTTCCCAAGTATGCCGCAATGGGATCCTCCCCCCAAAAAGTACACGGGTGGGCCGAGTCTTACCAACTCTTTGTGAGTCCTGAGCTGCAAAACAAAATTCAGAAAATGAAATTTTTAGTGGTCCGCACACATCGAGAAGACTCTTTTTTATCCTTACCTGGAAATACAAGTACGAAAAGTAAATGACGAGCAAGATAACTGAGGTTGCGCGTGAGATGTTGAGGATATCGCTGGTGACATCTGCTGTCGGTTCTGAGTCGAAAGCGGATGCGTAAAATGCTGCAGGAAGCAAAAGGGATGTGGTTGCGATGAACAGGAGAGACGCAGACGTCTGAGCTACAGTGACGTTAAACGACTGCTCCTTGTATCGCATGCCGCCAAACCAAAAGCACATGCCGAGCACGAGTAACAGGTTTGACAGGATGGATCCCAGCATGGATGCCTGTACGACGACGACGAGATTTTGGGTCAAGGAAATGACAGAAATGATGAGTTCGACTGCGTTGCCAAACGAGGCGTTGAGAAGACCGCCGATGACCTTGATATCAAAAGCAAAAGTGTTAGTCCAGAGGAAGGCCGATCTGCAACAGACGCCGTTGTTTTGGTTCCAGGTACCTCGCCAGTTCGCAGTGCAATGTCTTCGGTCGCAAAGCCCAAAAGTTTAGCAAGTGGGACGATGGCGATAAAATTGAGAATAAACGTGACGGTAGGGCTCCAGACAAAGTGACTCGCGATACCGATAGGGATAAAGACTACCATCGGGTTCAGCCAGGACGACTTGACGATCGCCATCAGGCCTTCCCGTACGGTAGGTGGTGGCCGTTCTTTGCGTTGTGTTGTTTCGGCGGCCGAAGTACTGGTAGAGGAGTGCATCATGGCCATTTCTGACCCTTCGCCCTCTTGGGTCGTTTTCGCATCCACGAGTAGGTTGTTATGGCTCACCGAGACGCTGGAGGAGGCAGCCGAGATCTGTTCTTTCGAATCCATGAAAAGGAGAGGAGTGTGAAAGAAACGAAAAAATCCGCAGAGGGAAGAAAAAGGCTATAAAAAGGGATATCCACATTTGGCAAATTTGTCAATAAAGATAATGTAACGAGGGCGAGTGCCGGCTCGCCAAGACAGAGGAAGAGAGAGACGAGTGGGCAGATTGGATGGAAGAATCCATGGAAGATCAGCGTGGCACAAAATAACTGAACGCGCCACAAACCTGTGTGGCTGCACGACAGCAGCACTCCGATCACGTTTTTCGCACTCCCGCGTCTCTCCTCATCAGGCGCACCTGCATACACACATCTTTTTCCGGACCCAAACCCGAGGGGCTTT
This sequence comes from Syncephalastrum monosporum B8922, assembly GCA_000697355.1. Lineage (NCBI taxonomy): Eukaryota > Fungi > Mucoromycota > Mucoromycetes > Mucorales > Syncephalastraceae > Syncephalastrum > Syncephalastrum monosporum. The sequence goes on along the minus strand of JNEN01000810.1, from coordinate 35,095 downwards.
CTGTTTATTTGAAGCGCCTTCCCTTTTTCGGCCGATGACCGTACCCCGGTATCTGCATCATACCCTATGACATCTTGTCTCCATGCCGTCCTCACCGTGCCCGATCCTTGGTATATCTGCGCTATTTTCTTCGACGCAGCGATCTCTTACTCTGGGAAGTTAAAATAAGCTTAGATCAACGGATCGGGCTGACCTTCAGAATTTTCAAAGAGCACACCTGCTGTCATTTCATATCAAACTACCTTCTGACTGAATATGTATGCCTACGCAGGCATTCTGTCATTGTTTGTTTCCTGATGCGAGCATTCGGCAAGTAGCGTCACACTGACAAATATGGGTGTGGTGGACCTAGTTCTATCATGATGCATGCTGACTTACATCCATAAGCAGAAGTATGGATGACGTATGTGGTATCCTTTTCACAGCACACATATATCCACATTGGTCGCGTAATGTACACAAAAGAAGAGAACCAATATAGTACGGTACAATAGAAGAATACATTTCCCAAAAATATCAGGCCAAGCATTAGGAGTATTCTTCAGCCATGATGAGCAGGATAAGACTGGTCCAGCCCGTAAAAGGGTGGCTTCGCTGTCCCTTGCCCGTTTCGTCCGAGTATTGTTCCCAGACGAAGCCAGTCGCCCGATAGTCCTAGCAAAAAAAAAAAAAAAAAAACCTCTTTAGGATATGCCAAGGCTCAGCTATTTTAAATCCTTACTTTGTACACAGTTGAAATGAGGTTCTTGCGCAGCGATGTGTAAATAGATGTGGCACGCTCTCGGTAGGGTCCATCCACGTGCATATAGTTCTGTAGTCATAACTGTGAGCCGAAATATAAATGACCTTTTTAGTATCATTTTACTTACGTTGTACAAGGACTGAAGCGTCAAATAGTTAATATTGATCCAGATGGGTCCGCGCCAGTAGATCTCGCCCGTGTTGTAGAACTCGTCGGATGCTGAAAGCGACCGCAGACCGTACGGCGACCAGAACTGCTTCTCGTCTTCAATGTCGTCCAAAATCGCCTTGAGTTTCGGCGAGTCCACTGGAAGCAGGCCAAGACACAGCGGCAGCAGCGAGGGGTATCCCTTGTGACAGACATGCACGGGTTTGCCTATGGACACAGATGTTTTCAGCTGTCTATACTTCTTTTTCTTTGCTCAAAACACTGTATTTCATACCCTGTTCATCAATCGTTTGATCACAGAAGGCTTTCTGCTCTTCGTTCCAATGCAAAACCTCAAGGTTCTGCAGCATGTCCTCTTCAATGGAGGCATATTCCTTCACGTCATCGACGTACTCGGGTCCAAGCTGGCTCGAGATGTCTTTGAGCAGACGCGTGGCAAAGGCCATCCAAGACAGGAGGTCAGCATGAAGCTCGCCCACGTTCGGCGGTTCACCCCGGGGATAATCATCAAAACCTGGCACAGTATAAGCTGTCTACAAATTTTGAAACAGGATGCATATGTGTAACCTACCGGATGTAAGGGTATGATCGGGCGTGCGTCCACGCCAGCGGTAAGCTTCTTGGTTTGATGCCGTGCGACCGAACCGAGCAAGGTGTCCGCGCTGGGTAGATCGGAACCACTGCCAGTTGAGACGCAGCTTGGGATAGACAGATTCCAGCCACGCCTTCGCCAGCACTGGGCTCTCCAGACGCATATTCTTCAGGACATGTGGGTCATCCAGGCTTGTCATTGTCACTTGCTTCTCGCTGTGCTCGATGCCATGGCTGTGATGCTGTCCGAGGCGATCGACATAGCGCTTGATGGCTAAATACAGCGTGGGTGGGTTAGCATAATGGGGGAACTGTGTCTGAAATTCGGGAGGCACACGGCTGCGGGCCTCATCGCCTAGGATCTGCTCGCGCTCAATCCAGCCGTTCTCATCAATCAACGAAACCCAGTGCTTGATGATATCCAAACTTCAATAAGCTCGGAATCGTGAGCTACCTGTTCACATGTATGCAAAAAGCGTGCCTTACCTAAGGTCGTTGTCCCATTTGCCGATCAAAAGCTGATGGAAACCTTCGTCCCTAAGGAAACGAGATAATTAGACTCCACGTAGTAAAAACGAATAAAGCGCACGCACCAGAAGAATCCCCGCGGAAAGAAGGGCCGGCTGGGAGAAGCAGTGAAAATGCCGTGCGGTTTGGTATGCTCAGGCCTGACCGGGACATCCGAAAAGTGCTCTTCGTCCTCCATAGGCGGATGCGAGCGATCGACAACGGAAGAGCCATAGTAATAGCCCATGCCACCCAAGAGATTACTCAAGAGAAACTGGCCGAGCTCAATCTCTTGCTCTTTGAAACCCTTCTCGCGCAAGTGGAACGTTTTTTCAAAGTCGGCATCAAACTGCTGTGTCTTTTGGGTCAGTTTTTGACCGAGTGATTCACCTATTGATTCGGGTCAGGTGAGCTGTCTAAGCGCAAATAAAAGCATGGACCTTGAGATACATACTCGTCATGCCATTGGGTCCTGATTTAGAACGGTACAGAACATCAAACTGAGCAAGACATCAGCATCAGCATACACACACAGAACCCTTGCGGACTAATTACCTGGAACCCGCCCTTGAACACTTTTTGGAAAGCGTACAAGTTGGCCACCTCATCGTCTTCCTCTATGAGCTCGTTTCCAAGCGTAAAGTACAAGTAAGGTTTTTCCAGCGACTCTTGCTCAGTTCCTGGGGTCAAGCGGGCCTTTGTCGCTTCCAAAAGTCGAGGAAGGAGGATATCTAGTAGAGAGTGGCATGAGCGTCGTATGGTGCCAGGTGGACTGTGATTACCTTTAGCTTTCCAGACGTCACCTTCGCGCAGCGGGAGACCGACCCACTGCGTACGAGAGAGGTCTTGGTTGGGTCCTAGTCCAGGGCTCTCGTTCAGTGGGCCTAAACAACAGATCGTAAGTTTGATTATTTCCTTCGCTTGGCGTGCTGCCTCTTACCATCTACTATTTGGAACTCAAAATCTCCAAGATCCGGCGTGTCACCTTCCAGGACGACAGGCGATTTCAATCCCTACACCGCACCTGAGTACTAGTCAAGTAGAGGGCAAAAAAAGAAATCTTACCTTCTTAGAAAGGGGACTGACGATATCCATGCTGCCATCACCTTCAAGGCCGAGATAAAAGAAGACACTCGTGACGGTAGGGACTGTATTGGGCGTATATAAGTAAAACGCCCATAACTATGGATAGCTATCTGTTGTTACCGTTTGGATTGATGAGCTCGCCTCGAATGCGCACACCCCAGTCACCGCCTGAACGCAAGTGTCAGTCATTCTGCATAGTCGTGCTTCATCGCGTTTCTTACCGTGCTGTCCTCCAGGGACCTTGATAAACTCGGTGGTAATCTCGATATTGTTTTCGCCGTCCTTAATCTTCTGCGAGGCGAAATCTCGGCCGTCGTGCTTGTGGTATCCGTAGCCATTGAGTCTGTCGCCCTGGTCACAGGTATGGCGTACACCTATTGTAACAGCATAAGTACACTTTTTCACCTTTCTCTCATGCCGCTTACGTTGAAAACCCTGAACAATGGAGGCGTCAAACCACATGAGACCTGTCATGAGGGATTCAGGCAGTCGAGGACGGGTGCCAAAGTAGAGGTTGGGTCGGTAAGTGCCCCATAATAGCGATGCATTCGCAGCTTGGTCTGCACTCTGAAGGAGAAACGCGTCATCACCGCTCAAGGCAGAGACGATGGGTATCAATAGTAGAAAAGTTGCAGCCAAAAGAGTAGAAATAAAGCGATTCGGCCGTGATGGGGCGCGTTGTGCCTTCATTAACGAAAACACACGCGTCATGTCAGGTCAAAAGCTACTGTCACCTAAAAATTGTCATGCTACCAATGTATGCTCAGGATTCAACCAATCAGGTCTTACCAGATATTGATGCCTTTGTCCCACTTAATGTAGGGCTGACTGGATTTTTTGATCTCAGGGCAAGACGACGGCCTCTTGTGTGCGAAGACGAGGCAATAACTCTGTTCACCACATAAACACATTATGATAATAGAAAGGAAGCTATAGTACTTTGATGTCTTCTTCCATCAGTGAGACAATATTTCACTAAAACGCGTTGTGGTATCTTTTTACACATTCTCATAACGGCTACCTACGAGATACAGTATATAACCAGTGTCATTCGCCAATAGTCGCGTTATTTCGACCACAAGAAGGAAAGAGAACTAGTTTTTCAAATGGAGCACGCTCAGGTAACTCCTTTTGTTCTCTCACAGTCTGTATCCAGTGTCTTATATAAGATATTTACGTTCTTCTGTACATTATTATCACTTCTATGAAATCTCACACACAGATTATTAGGTCGCATAAAATGTTTTCATTGTCCCAGAGCCGGACCACAAACGAGAAAAATATCGCCGTGCTGTATACGGCTATAATACAAATAGAAGCTTGTATAGGAGTTATAGTATGTACAATATGTAACGTAGGTATGTGGATCAATTCAGGAGAAGGAGAAAGAGGGTGGAAAAAGAAGAAAGCGAGTAATGGAACCTGCGATAGTGCGAGACATGAGACTAGAAAAGACTAGAACAATGTCTACTTCTGTTCTTTGACGCATCCAGCAGTTTCCTTGTCTCTAGAGTTCTTAAGGACGGTCGCTTGTATTTTTGTGGAACTGCAGGAAGGGACGTTCGCTCGTTATACGACCGATGCACAAGTGCATTGATGCGCAGGAGTGCTGTTAGAGTTTTCGAAGAGCTCAAGTGCGACAGCTCATCCATGCAAGATGGCATGTTTATATGGGCAATCTCCACCATGACATACAGTGCTTCATGGATTAGCCTCATGGCATAGAATCGGATACTCTGACCTAATGTAGATTATATTAGTTTCGCTATGAAAATGAAATGCATAGCTGATCTCACCATGGATCTGGAAGGAGACAGGTGTGGCAACAGTGTCGGTGTCAATCACCGTTTTGCTGAAAGACGCGAGTCGCAACAGATCTTTGCATAGGCCGTCGGTATTACGGCGCGGTTCTGCGACTTTGGCTTTCCCCATGACCAACCGTCTCAAACTTGGATTGGGTGATGATAGAGAGTACAGCATCTGGGCGGCTATCTCGGACATGGGTATAAGTTGGAGACCATTCTACTGCGTCGCGGCCAGGAGCGCTGCCGGGAATCGCGCCAAACTCGGATCCGCACGGAACGCGCAGGATTGAATATCGAGTGTCCAGAAAACAATCATCAATCTCACTCGACAGAACTCCGGATTGAAGCACACCCGATTGATCTCCTGACGATCGATAAGCAGGCTTCAACGATATTAGTCTGTCACAGTCGCGACACCATGGTACACATATGCTTCCTATATACTAACCTACGATATGTTTATCTTTGTCTAGTCGCGAATGAGCTCATTCGCCTACGGCTTCGGGTCATCACAACCTACACTTGGCCTTCGGGTCGCTCCTGCCCTCGACTGTAACGAACATATCGAGTGAAAAGCCCATTCTGACTTTTATAGAGCGAATCTAGGAGGCCGTTCCAGCCTCCGACAATGAAATGGTTTATGCAGCATCATTGTCCGGGTGTGACACGTGACAGAAGGGATATCATGACTTACTGTAGACAGACTACAAAAAACGTACAAGAGATATTCGAGTGTGCTTCATTTGGATGTCCTCTTTGTTCTGGTCATATTAATGCTCTTAAATGGCCAACTTGGTTAGATACGCATCTCTCGTCACACAAACATGACTCTGGCATGGGCATGTTATTATACTGGATCCTCCAAAGCGATTTCCGCTTTTATACATCCGCAGCAATGTATCAGGCACAGGCCTTAAATGAGCTTTAGGTTATCAATGGAATCATTCGTAGATTTTCAACGCAAAACAACCTAGGCGCTTTTATGCTACATCTTTTTATCACTGTATGCAGTATTATGGCTAGTTGAAGGGACCCTACAGGAGCTAATTTCGACGAGAAGATACGCATATGCAGTAGCATCTTTATCTGCCACCAGATATTATCAGAACGAATTAATGGTCTTATGTAATCTGTACATTACGTATTGACTCCTCTGATAAAAAAAGCATCGTCCATCAGTGAACAATACGCCAAAAGGGATACCTTCATGGAAAGGGGTAGATTATGGAAGTGGCTACCAAAACGACTACAGACAGAAGAATTTGTAATGATGATGTCTAGGTGTGCTATTTTTCAATGAGCAATATCAAATATGTGTCGTAGTTAGCCAACGAGAGAATCGATCATACTTTGGTGAGTGTACTTAACATACATGTGAATATGCGTGGGACCTGTAATATGGAATATAAAACACAGATAGGAGTTGTAGTGCTGCACTCACAGTAGACGGGTATCTGACGCAAGCAAGAGCATCGTGAGAATAAGCATAGAGCAGTAGCTTCACTGTGTATGTATCATCCTCTACGCGGCGGGCGACTATATTATTTCTTCGTTAACTTGAAGAATGCAGCTGAGCGTCGCAGATGGCAATTGTCAAGGAGAAGAAGGTACGCCGTTCGAATTTTCTATTCCCTTTGTTTGCCTTAGAAATTGATACAAGCTAAGCATGATTACACAGCATTACATGGGGCTGTATCTAATAGACAAACCAAGCATATTGGTCAACAACAGAAAGAATCGTAGCATTCTTTGAAAATTACTGCGCGGCCCCCTTATCCCGCCCCACCCTCTTTGTGAGTGTTTTAGTTATATCTCTTTCCGATCGAAAAGTTACTAGTTAAACTCTTTGTGGCGAAGAAAATCGTTTTATGTATCGCATACATCTTCAGCTTTACGGCGCATAGAAAACGGCGTTAACTTTCAGTTTACGAGAGACAAAATTTACTGGACACATGTAGTATATACTGTAAATTTGTAAATGATCTTTTGCCAGTTCTCAATATCACTGTGGAGGCCGTCTGAAGATGAGCGTCTCGTTTCCGCAATTTCTCGATAGAAGCTGCACAATATTGTAGACAGAAATTATCGATTCGAAGAAACTTTTGTAAGAGTGTCTGAACGCCTCTAAAAGAGCATCGTTTACTCACGATGAACTGGAAAAGAAAAACCATAAGTATAAGGATTATAATGCCTGAAATGAAGATTTTGAATATAGGATGCAAAAGTATCAGCGCGATAAACGACATAAACGCACGTTTTATTATATCTTATTCAATTATCTGGGTATTAGTTGGGCAGCATTTCCGATCAGAATAGTCTTGAAGGTTCCAGTACGGAGTGGTCGCGCGAGCTAGGGAAAGGGGGACGCGTAGTAATTCCCTATTCTTTCGCATATGCGGTTCCATTGATGCAGCTGTAAAGAATGCTGGTATGGCAAATGGTAACACGTCTATGTTCTGATAGGTCCTGACCCTTATGGGCGCATAACCCCATAGACACCAAGTGCTGACCGTTGTTTAACACCTAAATACCGTAATGCATAGCATGATTACATCCTGCTATGCACCTATGCGACCGCACAGATAAACATGGATATTTGTGACCGTTGATTTGTTTTCATTATAAGTGATTTTGGGAACCCTTACCAGCGCGGCATGGTACCAAAAGAGCATATGTTCCAATATTACGGTACATTAAGCCAGGTCTCCGTGCCCTCGGAATAAAAACCGAGGGGTGTTAGGAAAAAAGCTATCATGATTCAGACGCCCGAGAATATTAACATGCACAGTATTAAACTTTCTCGGATTTGTCAAAAATGCATATCGCATATATAAATGCATGCCATCCACGCGTCTCCAATGTCACCAAAAGAAGAAGATAATGAAATGTATAGAAGACTCTCCTTGAAACTGTGCGGAAGAATCGCGTAAGCGACTTGCTTCTTTTGTCGAACAGCGGGGATAGTAAGACCCCGTTCCCGCCCTGGCCAATCAAAAAGATGGATACAGCGAAAACGTCGCAAGACGCGGGTGAAACAACATATAAAGACCGAAGTTCAGTTTTCCATTGCTTGTTCGTCCCTTGTCCACCTTCTTTCCATCCTCTCTTGAAGCCATGCCCAAGTTCTTCGCACTTGCTACCGCATTCGTTGCTGCCCTGAGTGGTGTGAGTGCCCATTACCAGCTGACATACCCTGCGGCGCGTGGTTTCAAAGAAAGCACCGAACCCACCGCGCCTTGTGGCGGCTTCAACAGCGTGTCTCAGCAACGCACGCAATTCCCTCTCAAGAACGGCTTTGTCGAGATCAACTCGGAGCACACCTCGTACAGCTATGAGGTCAAACTTATCGTGGGCTCGAACCCGAGCACGGCTGACTTCACGGGCAGCAACGTGTCCACCGTAGCCACCGGTCAGCGCAGCTTCCCCGAGCAGGCTTGCTTGCCCCTTGACCTCAGCAATGCCACTTCTGTGTCTGATGGTACCAACGCCACCATCCAGGTCCAGTACAATGGCGGTGACGGTATTCTGTACCAGGTAAGCATACTGCATGCAGCCATACTTCTTCATGTCTGACCCACTCACGCCCTGCTAGTGCACGGATGTCACGTTTGCTGAGAACCCCTCCAACTTCAACACATCGGCTTGTGCCAATGCTGATGGCTCCAACCCCATGGGCAACAGCACCGATAGCTCGTCGGCTAGCTCACTCTCCATCACGGGTGGCGTTGTTGTTTCCCTGGCTGCTGGTGCTGCCACTCTCCTCCTCGCATAATTATTTATTTTTGCATCTGTATCCTTGAATTACTTCATCCTTTGTCTTTATCTCTTTCTGACTGTGTACAATATATCATACTTTACAGCAGTTTCTTTGCGTTCACTGCCTCCCCTGCAATGGAATCCATGTGTGACACCGTATCCATGAGTCCAAAGTTTGAACAGTCCGCTTGTCATCAGGAAGGGCAAGAGAGGTTCATGTTCTAAATAGGGAAATAGGGAAATACATTAATGGACATCATTAAAACAGTCACAGGCATGAATAAGAACTTATGGGTTGTGCTTGCTTTGCTGTGTCCAATTCATGGATCGATCGAGCTACATTTCAGTCCGGGTGACCAACATTGACCACTATTTGACGGATCCAGGTCCTTTGGATCGTAGCAATTGCCCATTCAGCGCCGAACCGCTGACCAAGGTCCCCGTCGTTCGGATATTTGGCTCCACACCCGCAGACCAGAAAACGTGCCTGCACATCCACCAGGTATTCAGAGAAAAAGGAAAGCGCCGCATGAATTTTAACGGTACATGGAACGCGTGCATGGAACGATGTAGGCCTATCCGTATCTCTATGTCCCTTATACACTTCCATGCCCCGATGCAGACTCCGAGACTATCCAACGCACAATTTACCAATTTGGCGTATCGCTCAACCATGCCATGCGTCTCACGCCCCACTCGAACAACCGCAAGCAGTATCTGGCTGCAATCGTCCTCGTTAAGGGCGTTCCTTTTTATGGTTATCATGTCGGATATCAGACCTATCTCAAGCTCTATCTCCTCGACCCTGCGGACAAGCGACGCATAACCCAGGTCCTGCAAAAAGGTGCGGTCCAAGGCATCCCTTATCAGCCATATGAAGCCCACCTACCCTTTGAACTGCAATTCATGATGGACTACAACCTGTATGGAATGAATTGGATCGATATCCACCCTCACATGGGCGACGCACCTCCTGAATTCAGCCTTCGATTTCGCACGCCTTTGCTGGACTCTCCCAAGACCCTGATATTCAGCCAGCAGTCCAGTGGCAGTGACATCTCTCTGAACAAGCGCGACAAGGTTTTCTATACATCTCAGACTGTACCTACCTTGTTACAATGGGATGCCATGCCAAAGACCAGTCACTGCGAGCTCGAAATAGACACTACTGTGATGACCATCGGTAACCGCGCTCAGATCAGGGAACGCAATATCCACGTCGATCGCGAGAGCGAGCATCCCTTCACAGAGAACGTGGTCAACGAGAAACCACGCGATGCGCTCGTCAAGTCGCTTGCTACCATCTATGCGGACGAAGACCGCCGCCGTAAAGCGCGCGGCGTGACAGACCCGATACCACCGAGTTCTACCTTCGAGGAGCGCAACCCCCACGACGGATGGCAGTCAGAGCGCAAGTGGCGGCGTATCATTGATGAATATATCCAGCATACGAGTACCACGACTGATACTACTGCTACTACGACCGAGCCAGATTCCAGCAGCACGGTCGATATGTCACATGTACTTACCGCATTCCAATCCGTCGAGGCCCTTTACCCACGTGAATACTATGTCCTGCGTGCCGAGATGGAGGCAGAGCAGGATACGGGCAGCTCAGAGGAAGAGCCACTACAGGCCAACCTTACCGTTCATGGAAGCGATGCGGCCTACAACGTCTCTTTTACACCTTCACGCTATCAAGGGCTGAGCGAGTCCACAACGACCGGTGTCGATTTGGACAAAATGCAGCAGCTCGTCAAAGATCGCTCTTTTCACGAAGCAGATGAGGAACAGGACGAGACCGAAGCCGAAGCAGAAGAGGAGGTGCCGTCCATATCTTCCCCAGAAGAGAATACGTCGCAGCCAATTCCGATCAAGCTGACTGACTTTGGTTGGCCTGAAGATGTCCCCCATGCGCCAGACACACGCGGTCTGGATGAAGAGGAGTCCCAAGGCTTTAGGTAAACTGTGTTATATGAAGACCTTTGCATTTGGTTTTGACGCGTTCCGCAGCCGTGGGCGCGAAATCGATTTTGAGGCAGAGGTCAAGAAACGCCAAGCTAAGGCAAAGGAGGCACAGCCCTTTGTGTTTGAGGCCCAGGAAGAGGATGATGAGCAAGTTACTATGAGCGAAGAGCCACCCACACGCAACCCCAGGTAAAAAAAAAAAAAGAATAAGAGAGAGTCGTAGACTCCACCTTCCTCCACTCTGAACTATTTTTCTACAGACGACCCCGCACCGGCTTCCGATTGCGACAAAATGACGGCGGCGATGACCCTAGTAGTAGCAGCTCGGACGGCGACGAAGGAAGTCCTGGAAATCATCACTGGGACCAGTACTATAAGGACTTGAGGGGGACTAGGGCACAAAAGCGGCGACGGCGTGAACGTAGCCCTCAGCCTTTCGTCGAGTTCGGTAATGAGCCTCTTTTCGCCAATATTTTAAGTCGCCACATGCAGCGACGTGAATCTGCCCAGCCTGTGGAGACAGGGCGGCAGCGAAAGTCTCCTTCTCTTTCATCGCCCTCCGAAGCAAGCAAGCCGTCGCAAGAGAGCTTGATTCCCATCGAATCGACAGAGAAACAAAGCCCGACAGTCAGTCTGGCAAAGACACCACCCGTGTCCACTCCCTTGCAAGATACCCACGCTAAAAGCCGCAATAGCACACGGCTGCAACATTGGCTCCACTCTTCCTCGTCGTCCTCGGAGGACCCACCTCAACCACACCCTGCACAGAAGCGCGTCAGTTGGTCGGATACCCGGTTATCAGAGCCTGAAAAAGGACACAAGCGACCGATCGACACCGCGTGGACCGAATATGTGTATGCCCGAAAGGCGCCCGCCCTCACCCAACCAGTCCGCATCGCTTACCGCGAGCCTTATTACAGCGACCCGGCCGATGCACCTCCTTTCACCAAAACCTTTGGCAACAAGGATTTTAAATTGCCCACGACGAGCCTCGACGAGCTGAAAGACGAAGCCGGTCCGCGCCCTGGGGCTTGGCGACAGTCGACCATTGTGTCCTGGCGGCCGTCGATCAACCCTCCCACGGAAGCCAGCGCGCGCTCCTGGCTCGAGCAAAAGAAACAGACGGAAAGGAAGACGCGTAGGATAAGCGCGACGCAGATTGACGTACCAACCTGGCGCGGCTCGGGTGATTTTGAGTACAAGACCACCAAGCCCAAGGCAAAAGTGACGCGGATCAGGGACTACCTTGACCTCTTTAGTTTGGAAATCCATGGTAACAGAATACAGACCATAGGATAGCGGCTTATACTAAGTTTGCAACGATAGTGGGCACTCGAAACGATTTGTTGCCCGACCCGGCCCTCGATGCTGTCCAAGTGGTGTTTTGGTGTTTGCAGACCGAGGACGAAAACATTGTCTCGAACGGTATCCAGGAAGGCTATCACGTTGGTGTCATTGGTGTGCATCAACAGGTGCCCTTTTCCAAGATGGGCTTGTCAGGCAGGTTCTAATAATGTGATTCTAAACTGCTCACCAAATGATGACCTTAGGCGTGGAGGTGGACTACGTCGAGAGCGAACTAGACCTCTTCCAGACGCTCATCAACAAGGTGCGACTGTATGACCCGGACATCCTGGTTGGCTATGAGCTGCATAACGCGTCTTGGGGCTATTTAATCGAACGTGCCGCGGTGTTGGGTAGTAAAACTTTCGGATCGCAATGTTCTATATTGCTAACGTTGTGTGTCAAGGGATGAACCTCGTCGATGCTCTTGCACGCATGGAGATGGACAGGGACAATATCCCTCAAGACGAGTGGGGCTACAAAAAGGCCTCGGTCTACCGTATCGTTGGGCGACACATGCTCAACGTGTGGCGCATCATGCGCAGCGAGGTCGCCTTGACCAGTTACACTTTTGAGAATCTGGCGTACCATGTTCTGCACTGCCGGTAGGCGTCTCTTTAGTCCTCATTTTCACGCACTGAACCCGATTTCTTTTGACATCAGGTACCCGCACTTTTCATACAAGGATCTCACGACCTGGTATCGCGATGGTCCACCGGCCAAGCGGTATCGCGTGCTTCGCTACTATCTGGACCGCACGCAAATGAATCTGGATATGCTCGACGCATCCGAGACCATCCAGCGCACGTCCGAATCCGCGCGCGTGGTGGGCGTTGACTTTTACTCGGTCATCACGCGCGGCTCGCAGTTCAAGGTCGAATCCATCATGTTTCGCATCGCCAAGCCGGAGAACTTTATGCTCATCACGCCTAGTCGCGAGCAGGTCGGCCAGCAGCGCGCGGCCGAATGCTTACCCTTGATCTTGGAGCCCGTTACCGAGTTCTTCAATGGGCCGCTGCTCGTGCTTGACTTTCAATCACTCTATCCGTCCGTTATGATCGCCTATAACTACTGGTACATGTCGCTTACCCATTTCACTAATTTACTCATACTTTTGTTTAGTTTCTCGACGTGCCTAGGCAGGGTACGTGCCGATCCCTCCGAGCCACACCAATTTGGCGTGGCCGACTTGGATATTCCGCCCGAGAGCCTCAAGGAGCTCAAGGACAGCATCAACGGTATGTCTAGGGAGGCGACGCCCATACTGAAAAACTCATGAGGTTTCATGCATGATAGTATCGCCCAATGGCGTCATGTTTGTAAAGTCCACCGTGCGCAAGAGCTTGTTGGCACGCATGTTGCAAGATATCCTGGATACGCGCGTCATGGTGAAATCGGCCATGAAGGAGTACAAGGATGATAAGGTAAGCCGACCCCGCGTGCACTGACACGGGCCACTCACCATCATGACAATACACAGGGATTGTCGCGGGTGTTGGATGCGCGGCAGTTGACACTCAAGTATATTGCCAACGTCACGTACGGCTATACATCTGCTACGTTCTCGGGTCGCATGCCGGCCGTCGAGATAGCCGATAGTATTGTCCAGACAGGGCGTGAGACGCTCGAAAAGGTAACGTGAACGTCCACGACTTCCTTTTTTGCGATATCCTGATCCTTCGTAGACCATCGATACCATCAACGGTCATGCAGAATGGGGTGCACGAGTAGTGTATGGTGATACTGACAGCGTGTTTGTCTACTTGCCTGGACGATCGCGTCAAGAAGCCTTTCGTATCGGCAACGATATTGCGGCAACCATCACACAGAGCAACCCAGCCCCTGTACGCCTGCGCTTTGAAAAGGTGTACCACCCTGGCATCTTAATCGCCAAAAAGCGTTACGTCGGGTTCAAGTACGAAAGACTGGAGGACAACGAGCCCGAGTTTGAGGCCAAGGGGATCGAAACCGTGCGTCGTGATGGTACGCCGGCCACGCAAAAAATTCTCGAGTCCTCTCTCAAGTGAGTCTTTTTTTTTTCTTTTTCTTTTTGTTTTTCTTGGTGTAGACGCCCGCCTTCTGTCTGCTGAGCTACTTGTTTAGAATTCTTTTTCGTACGCAGAACATGTCCGAACTCAAGTCGTATCTGTATAACCAGTGGTCCAAGATCTTGTCAGACCGGGTATCGCCGCAGGACTTTATCGTGTCGCGCGAAGTCAAACTGGGCACATACACCGAGCTGCCGCACGGTGCGCAGGTGGCCCAGGCCAAGATGCTGCAAGATCCACGGGCGGCTCCGCAGTACGGGGAGCGGGTGCCCTACCTCGTCGTCTACCGAGGCCCGAATGCTATCCTCAAGGACAGAGTCGTACGGCCCGAGGCCCTCCTGTATGACAGGTAGGCTTTCCATCAGCGTATCACACGCTATGCGTATCGTTCTCATCGAGGGCATGGTAGTTCTTTACGCTTGGATGCAGAGTATTATATCCGCAAGCAGATCATTCCTCCTCTCGCCCGCGTATTCAACCTTGTAGGCGTAGGCAAGTTCAAAGCACATGAGACCCATCTCGCCACATATTATCTCGCCCTGTCTCTCTCTCTCTCGCTCACACACACACACTTGTTCTTGCTTAGATATCGAAGCATGGTACAACGACATGCCGCGCAACCTGAAAGCCGTGGTGGCGTATGAAGCAGCGCAGATGAGCCGCATCGACCAATACTATGCGAGCAGCCACTGCCTCGTGTGCCGCAGACTGTGCCGGACAGGCAAGACGCTCTGCCAGGACTGCGCCAAGCAGCCTTCCGAGACGCTGTACCATCTCTCGATGCGACAGGCCGAGACACAGAAAAAGCTGGATCATATCCTCCAGGTCTGCTTCACGTGCTCCCGCACAAGCCCCACAGACGACACCCATCCCTGCGATTCGCTCGACTGTCCGGTGCTGTACTCTCGAATGAAAGCCAGGCGCGATGTTCTGGCCACGTTGACGTACGACGCGTTGGAGTTGGAGTGGTGAAAAATACACACACGCACATACAAAAGAGATGCCGTGTGTGTTTTCTTTGATTTAATACAAATTCATGTTGTGATTTTCAAAACATGGGGTTGGTGAGATGGAGGGGCGTCCAAGACTTATTTCTTGATCGAAATGACTTTCTGTAAGCATTGAATATAATACAATGTTAGCAAACATGGTTATATAAATGGTAATGAGGATACATGCCTGCTCCTGCTGCTTGCCGTTGGTCCACTGGGCAACACGAGCAGAGCCCTCGTCGCGGCGGAGAGCAGCAACGCGCAGGTCGTCCTTCAGGGTGTTGCGGACAGCGCGGGCGCAGATGTTGGCGTATTGGAGGTAGCTGTAGTCGTTATTGTCATTAATATGAGAAGCTATCCGCACAGTGGAGCAGCATTAGACATACGAGAGACCAGCAGCTTTCCAGGACATGGTTATGTTCTATGAGATGGAATGAACCAGAAGACAGGCGTAGGGAAAAAGTTTTGTTTTATTTTTCGCTGCGGAGAAACAAATTGGGTAAGCTGCGTTCCTCTCTTTTCTTTGCGCACCCCTGTCAATTTTTATACACGCTCGGTTTAACGCCGCATCTTTTTCTTCTGCTTGTCATCCTCTAAAGGCTCTCCAGAACGCTTCAATTTGCGTTCATCAGCTAAATACGAGAATATACGTCAATATCAAATAAATACTTGTATATACATATTCCAAGTTGTCTTGTTTACCTTTTCGTGCTTTCTCTTCAAGCTCGTCCCAATCTAATAAAAACGAAGAGTTGAGCCGTCTTCCAGCCAATGAAATCACATGACTTACCATCCCCTTCGTCGGATAACTCTTCATCTTCCATCGAGTCGTCGTCTGATGCCTCTGAAGCAAAATCGCTTTCGTCCTCGCTTTCGCTTTCTTCGAAATCGTCTTCGCTCATTTCAAACTCGCTTGCTGACTCGGATTCGGCGCCCGAACCATCCTCCTAGGCACACGGTGTCAGCATTAAGCCCTCTTCTTGAGGAAAAATAGATATAAAAATAGAAAGGCGCACTTACATCTTCGCCACCTCCCAGGAAGCCCCAACCACCGTCTTTGAAAAAGTCGGCCGGATTATCGTTGACCGTCTTCATGATCATATTCCAGTTAAGGTTGACCGGACCTTCTGTGAATGCGACCTCGACAGAGCTGAGAAAGTAATAGATGAGTAACAGCCCATTAACCTGGGCAGTGATAGGACTTACTCTAGCCAGTCTTTCACATTATCGAGCTGCTGCATGGGGATGGTGTTGATGTGGATGGGTGGCCGTTTAAAGTCCTTGAAAATAAAGACCATATCAAAGTTCTTGAGACCAAACTGGACACGCTCCAGATGGGCCAGTTCGATTTCGCTGAGTGTGACAACAAGGAAGGGAGGGTCGGAGAGATGGACGAGGCAGTCCGTGGTGGGCTGGAGCAGGACATTCGATCGGAAGGGCACACCCGAGAAGCCGAGTTCTCGGAAGGGAATATCCACCTCTACGCGATTATCGCTCTATGAAGAATGCTAAGTCCATATTGCTTATCCCATCCG
This sequence comes from Syncephalastrum monosporum B8922, assembly GCA_000697355.1. Taxonomy (NCBI): domain Eukaryota; kingdom Fungi; phylum Mucoromycota; class Mucoromycetes; order Mucorales; family Syncephalastraceae; genus Syncephalastrum; species Syncephalastrum monosporum. Next base: position 18,553 of record JNEN01000810.1, on the reverse strand, counting down.
TACTAGGCACTTACTGCTTCGCTGATCTTGTCTGCAAATGTTCTAAACTCCTTGTTCAGATTGGCCCGCCGACGTCGCTCTTCTTGCTCTGACTCGATTTCGTCTTCATCGCCGTAAAGGTGTCGGCGTCGTTTGTTGCCCGTCTCATCAAACTGAATGTCGGATGCATCCCGGTAGAACTGAATGTCCTTGGTCTTCCTCTTGCCGATCATGACCGGGTTCTTGAGGTGCACGTGAATGAGGACAATCAGCTCGTTATCGCAGGGTTGGAAGAAAAGGTGCTTGACATTGCTAAACAGGACGTCTGATGATCATCCATGTGTGTGAGTTGAATCCGTCGAGAAAATGAAAAGTGACCACACTTACTGAAGGAGTTATCGGACCGGATGGTTTGGTACCGGATACCGTTGGTATGAATTTCTAATTCGCCAGGAATGCGCTTCGACTCGACTTGCGGGCGCACATAGACATCCGCGAGTCGGTGCGGCCGACGGCCCTTGATGGGCACCAGACTGTCTTGCTCAACCACGTCTGCCATTTCTTTTCGCTCAGCTTCCTTCTTCGCCGCATCACGCTTCAGGTCGGTGATGTTGCGGTAGATTTCGGCCATGCGGCCGATATCCGCACTGCGGAACGTCAGTGCACGGATAAACGTCGCCATCGGATCATCGAAGGGCTAATGGAATGGACAAAGACATAGACACATTGAGTCACCCAGGAACCCACGACACTCCACATACACATGGCATGATCCGCTTACCATATCCTCTTTCTTGCCACCGGCTTGGCCAGGCGTCAAGAAGTTGAGACGCAGCATGACATAGTCGCCTTCGTCACTCTTGCTGGCGTTTTTCAGTGTCGAGATGTGGAAAGGCACAGCCATGCCATAGATGGGAAGAATGATGGTCTCATTTCGCTTGTCCACGACGATCTAAAGAAGACAAGACGGTGAGCGCCCCACAGATACAGCGTTCCCATGACGATTCTTTTTACCTTGAGATCGCGCACTTCGCGCGGGAGTTTCGCCTCGGATCGATAACTCTCAAACTTGCGAAACACCGGCCGATCCTCGTTACCGTCCGTACCGTCCGCACTTGAGAATTTGGCCAAACCTTCAGCCTGCTTTTGGGCAAACAGCTGCTTCTGGTGCTCTTTCCGTTTCTGCTCGCGCGACTCGTCGACCTGATCCTCGCTTCTGAATTTGCTGCGCAGGATGGCGCTCTTGGAAGGCGGGTCGCTCTTTTTGGGACGCGGCGCAGGCGCCTCAGCCTCACCGGCATCGTCGGCGCCCTCGTCCTTGAAGAAGTACGAGATCTCGTTGAGTTTCTTGCTGCATTCGTTGGTCAGGACGATCGGCAAGTCGTGTGTCACTCGGACAGTGTCAACAAGCAGGAGCGCATACGTCTTGCTCTTGTCATCAGCCGGTTTGGGGTTCTCCAAATCAGTAAAGCCGAGCGACAGGTTGAGGACCATGCCGCTGCGCAGCTCGCGCGCGTTCTTGGCACCCAGGACAAGACCGGCCTCACGGAACTCGATGCCCATCGCGAAGCCGATGGATTTTGTAAAGTGCTTCTCGAGATCCGGTCGCTTCGACTTGACGTGCTGCAGCGCCTTAGCGTAGACGTCCTTGATCTTGGTGCCCTCGCGGACAACTTCAAGGACGCGCTGCTGCAGGTCGAGCAGGAACTCGTAGTTCTTCTCCTGGGTCTTGTTGGGGTCGATGAGGAAGGTACGACCAATGTTGGAGCAGTAGAACTTGTAGCGCAAACCCAAGGAGCACAGAATAACGCCTGAATGGAGCTTGTGGTTGTTGGACATGGCAGAGGACTTGAGGTCATATTCGCCACCGCTCTGCACGATGGGCGTGTAGCACCAGTCGAGCTCATCCTTGTTTACCATCTAGATACCCGATGAGCCTTCGTTCTCCCCGGATCGAGCCAATTATTGCAAGCTTTCTCCTTACCTCCTGCGGTATGTGGACCTTTTTAGAAAACTTGGCATTATCCAGATCCAAAACTGACTCGGTCAATTCCGAGAGCTTCTCGTGGGTGATGGGTTTTTCCTCGTCGATGAGGGTGGACATTTCGGGGATAAAGTGGCTCTTCATAACGTTGGCGCTGACTTTGGCAGCAAGACGCATTGTTTTCTGTTCAGGATGTATCAGTGAGCACAGGTGACCTTTTCTCTTTCTTTTCTTTTTTGCTGGTCTTGAAGGACATACCACTTCTTCCTCGTCCTTGACAGCCATGCAAGCCGAAAGGGCGATCTGAATATCGATCTCCTCATACTTGACGTCGGCCTTGGTCTTGGCCTTGGTCCACTCATCGACATTCTTGCCCTTGAACTTGTCTTTCGTGATACCGACTTTTTTCTATTCACAAGTAGGGAGAGAGAGAGAGAGAGAGAGAGAGAGATTTGACGCGTCAGCCAAGGGAAATGGAAAATGAAGAAAAAGCACACGTACGTCTTTGAGTGATTCGAGAAGCGGAACGCAGAGATTGATATTGTCCTCAACATTGTTCTTGCTGCGGCGCAGGATCTCCAAGGGCACCTGTTTATCGCCCTTCTTGAGTTTATCGAGAATATCAGCTAAAGCACAAACAAGAGGTGAGCGCGTGTTCGTGTCTAGGTTAGAATCGAGGGCTGTTTGTAGTACCTTTCTTGGCACTGCAGACAATCGTGATTTTCTCGGGCGTCAATAGCATAATGGTTTGGTAGACAGGAAAACCAATGAGCCATGTCTATTCAGGACATGAGCAACACTGCCAATGGCAATACACACTGAGAGCAAGATCAAACCTCCAAAGTGACGGATTTGCGGTAGGGGTTCTCATAATCGTCGTCACCAATCACGAAGAGGATGGCGTCTGTGTTTTGAAAAAGCTCTGCGTTGGCCTCGCTCTACAGAAGAACAACGGGTGCATGAGCCTGCTGTGCTCTGGTTTGGGTCGATCCACGGTAGGGTGCATGGCAGGGTGATCCTGAGTAGAATTAGAGACAGAGTGCATACCTTCCACTGGTTGATAAGCGAGCGAGCTCGTTTATGGAACCGCTTCGCATCGACTTCAATCTCGTCCATCTTTGTCTCCAATGTTCAAGCGAGAGAGGGAGAGAGATCCTGTCTCAGACCCGTCGCGCGTGCGCACAGAAATTATACAATTTTTCTACACGCGCTTGTCCGCGTTCACTCCCCGCGTCACACACCTGCGAAAATACAGGATGGCTGTTGCCCCCAATAACGACACACACATACACAGAACATGACAAGTGTATTCCAGTCGGGTGCATGATACACGTATCACTATGACTGTATGTATACTATTCTGCGATTGAGTGGAGTAATTATGAGGTACTGTTATAGGGGGGTATACGACACAGCTGCGCATGGGGATGCAAATGGATAGTGGGGATGGTCTCAGCGTATGATGGGCTGGTTGGATGAAGATGAACGGAGTAGAGAGAGGTGAGTCGAGCAAACTTGCAAACGACGACTTAGTACATAAGTCGCTGGTAGCTACACAAACAAGTCAAGAAGACAGGGTTAAGATCTGACCACAACAAGGAACAAGAAAAAGCATGGAAAGAATGAAATAGGGACCAGCAAACGATGGTGCCAAAACTGTACTCTTACATTGAGAGATCAACAGAAAGAAAGAAGCCGCACAGGGCGAGAAAGGCCGGGGGGGGGGATATCAAAATGTGGAATAGAAAAGAGAGTGGAATCAAAGAAAGAAAGGAAGGAAGTGTATATCGCCCTTTTTGTGTTACACTGCAGCGGATCCATACCCGTCTTTTGTGGTGGAAGTGCCTTGGTGGAGCAAGCGGCTTGTTTCGCTGTCGATGGAAGGCACAAAGGAGCTGGGGCTACGCACGGAGGGGTAAATGGTGGCAATGGACGAGTTGCCCGAGGGCGGCGCAGGCTGGCGTTGGTGCTGCTGTTTGGCAATGATGGCTTCGTTCTTTTCATACTTATCGCCCACCCACAGCGCAGCGCCGACCACGTTGGTCCACATGAACAGCAGGTTGAACAGCGGCACCAACTCGAGCGCACACGCCACCACGCCAAAGCTACAGTACGCGCCCCGATTGGCCCACGCAAACCGGCGCGACTCGGACACGCTAAAGCCACGGAACTCAAGGTCATAGTGGATATGTTGTCCCCAGCTACAGCAGAGCATAGCATAGCATTCAGATATGAGTGACCAGAAAAACGCATGTCATCGAGTTGGGGGGGGGGTTTGCTTACCAGGCCGGCCACCCGTTGATATAGCAAGCAATAGCGGTACCCAGAACGGGAATCAGGTGTAGAGGAGCAGTGACAATCCAGACCACAATCTACATAATGAGTGTGTTCCAAGACTTAGCACGACTGCTTTCTTGTAAAATAAACACGATGCTACGTACCTGGGCAAGGACGAGGAACCACGCCAGGAGCAGACCCGACGACACACCCCGACAGCAGAGCACCATGCCGTTGACCTCCACGCGCGTATCAAACATACGTGACAGGCCTCGGGCCCGCAGCGTCGCATCAAAGATAGCATCCTGGAAGAACGGTAGCACAATGGCAAAGAAAATGACATCCATCACGGCCGATTCCAGAAGCACGAAAATGACAGACACAAGCCAGGCAAGCCAGGCCGGACAATGGGCGTCGATAAGCGCATGCGCTTGCAGGGGCAGAAGAAACACAAAGGATAATACGAGCGAGATGATGCCAAAGATGAGTGTCAAAAGGAACGGGCAAATGACTTTTACCCAGAGCTACGATGCAGTGCGTGTCAGCGGGTTTCTCTTCTTCTTTATTATGACTCGTATGAGCCTCCTGTCGAGCAGTGTACCTGGGGATGGCCGAGGAAGTAGAAAATACCCGAGACCGGGTAAGTGTATGGCGGCGCCATGATACGTCAAAGCTATAGGATGTTTGAAAGAATGTATGAAAGGGAAAAAAAAAGGATAAAAAAAAGGTGGCGTTACAGTTGGCCCCGTTTGAGGTGCAACAGCTTTTGGTTGGCTCAGCCCAACTTGCCTTTTCATGCCGATCATCCATGACCATCCACAACCCCACCGCCCCCCTCCCCCCAAAAAAACACTTGCATTCTCTTCATCTGTTTGTCTATGCATGGTCGATATGTTAAAAGTAAATAAAAAAAAGAACAATAAATATTATTACTAGCTAGTGTATGCAGATGACTTTTTTTTTTTCTCTTCATGACTAATGGCTACGATAGTTTTACAAACGGTCTGCTTTACAAATAAATGAGGTGAATGGGGTCGAGTGGATCAAAAGAAAAGGCGGGAAGATAGAGGGGAGAATACTGTGGCAGGCATAACTGGATTGGGGAGCGGGGGCGGGGGCGGGGAGAGGCATAGGTGGAGAGGTACATAGATGATGGAAGAAAGGAATGCAGGCATAGGTTGTTTTCATACCAAAAAAAAAAAAAAAAAAAAAAGTCTACAGCACACCCACGCGGGATGTCTTGCTACCGGACACGATACGCTTGAAGCTCTTCCAGATACGACGCACGACCGAGGGCTCCGACGAAGCTGCGACTTCGTCCTGTTGCTGTGTCGCGTTCGCGCTGGGTTTCTTTTTCTGATCAGGCGGCGGTACGCTCGTTCGTGGTGGTTTAGAAGAGGATCGCCGGAAGGATGCAAAGAAGGACTTTCTCGGTGGTGCGGGTGCTGGCGAGGGTGCCTGTGCGGGTGATGCGGTGGATGCGGATAAGGGCGGGGATGGCGGCGGTGGTGTGGGTGAATAAGGCGGTGGGGATGCAGAGTTGTGAGATGCAGAGGCGTGAGATGACGAGGTATGCTTGGGATCCGAGCGAGCAAACATCTTTTTGAGGCTCGACAAGGGTGACTTTTTGTGGGATGCGGTGCTGTAGGAGGGAGGCGTCGTGGGCGGCTTGGGCATCGCCTCCAGGAGATCCCCCGCCGGTTTGGGTTTCGCAAAGAACGACGCAAACTTGGACGGCTTCTTTTTCGGTGGCGGCGGTGGCAAGTCGAGCTGCACCGACGGCGGCCGAGACGGAGCGCGTTTCGGTACGCCGCTCGTAGCAGCGACGGCGGGTGGCATGCGAGTAGGCGGAGGGGGCGGTTCGGGGTGTTTGGCAAAGATGTGACGGAGGGAGGAGACGGTGCCCTTGGCAATGTCGAGGCGTGGCAGACGCTTGTGCTGTGGATCGTTTGAGGGCGGCGGAGAATAATGCTGATAAGCGGGTGGTGGAGGGAGGTCGTGATGGGGAAGCTGGAACAAGGACCGCAACGAGCGGACGGTGCCACGCTGCATGGAGCTGAGGATAGACGAACGGCGGCTGTGGATCGTGTCGGTCTCGCCGTGCACGGAGGATTTCAAAGACGCGCGCGGGTTGTAGTAGTAAGAAGACGACGTCGTCGACGCCTTGCTGGATTGTACAGAGGATGCTCGCCGGGACGGCTGAGGTGTCACTCGGGCCACATCGCGTGGATCAGCTTCGGCCACGGGTAAAAAGTGGGCATCGTTGTGAAACGGGAACGCCAGCGGCCGTGGACACGAGTAGACCAGGTCCGGCTCGCGCTGCAAATCCTTGTTTTTGCTCTTCTTCTTCTTTGGTCGTTTTCCGCTTGCTGTGGTCGTCGCAGTGCTGTCTGTCGCCCCACTGCGGTGGCTCTCGGCCATACTCGAGCCGCGGCTTCGAGTCTTGTGGATCGTTTGTTGTGGTTGTGATATGTGCGGTTGCGGTTGCGGTTGCGATGGTTGGGGCTGGGATAGTTGTGGTTGCGATGGAGTGGGTGCTGGCGTCTGCGTGTTATCGTCGGCCATGCGTTGACTTATGGGTGAGGGCTGCCCGTTTTTGGGTGAGGAGGAGGTCGACGAAGTGTAGCCACTGTCGACGCCGGACGCATTGGATGACAGGGAGGATCGTTTCTTTTTCTTCTCTTTTTTATGAGGGTTGGATTTCAGAGCGCTGTACTGCTCGTGCCGATAGCTGGCCGAATGGAAATACATTGCGGCTGCTTCAAGGGAGGGCGTTCAACGGAAAGAAAGAACTCGTATGTTTGATCGGCCGTGTGCAGGGCAAGAAATAATAAAAAGTAAGAAAAGTGGAAAAAAGAAGAGTGAGGGGAGAAAAGAGATGGAAAAAGCGATGCAAACAATTGAAAAATGATTCGATAAAAGGTCGCACGAAACCATGACTCTATGTCACTTTGGGCCTTCTTTTTTAGGCTTTGGTCTGTCTACCTTCTTTTGCACATTTATCACAGAACACTCAAAACGATACACACATACACATACACACATATATACACACACACACACGCATACTTTTTCATTTGTTTCGCCCCGCACCCCCTTGAACCCCTTGACGCTCCGAACGCCTCCTTTGCCTTTCTATTCTCGTTGGCGTTCGAGATACTAGGGTCACTCACGCAGATACCTCGGTCGTGATTATGCGGCCCTGGGGTGCTTCACCTTATTCAATATATCGCCCTCCTTGTGTCACACCTTTTGTGTCACTGCCCTTGCCAGGTCCGCTGGTCCCACCCCAATAGAGTGAAAAAGAAAAAATTCTAAACGCACACACAGACACTCAGACCGAAAGGGAGAATGACGGATAAAAAAAAAAAAGCTGCAACTCATCCGATAGACAGCTCCTTAGATATATTTTGCAATGGTGTCTAATCCTTGTCGGAAACCTGCCGCCACGGCCTTTTGCTCGCCCAGGCCTTGTGCATCAAACACCTGTCGCCACCATGTGTACCACTGCCGGATCTCGTCATAGTTGACCTCGTCCCGGCCGAGCGAGAGCCACTGCTGCAGAACATGGAGCCACTTGGGGAAGAATTCTTTTTCGAGCAAGCTGTCGATTTCACCCGGCAAGAGGGTCTGCCACGCCAGGCACCACACGAGCGGCTCGAGCTGCTGCTGCTGCGGGGTCACCGTAAACTCGTGGTGCAGAACCTGGGCAAGCTTGGGTACGACGCTCTTGTGGAGGAGCTTGTCGAGGTCGCTCGTAACAAACACGTCCTTCCAAGGCATCAGAATGTGCAGCGCCGACTCGTCCGAAGGATGCCAGTGCCGTAACGTGACTGAGAATTTGTGTCGTATCTCCGTAAATAGATCGCTCATGCGCCAGTAGCCGAGGACGTGGAGCCATGGATGGATCCAGGTATGCACCATCACGGGGTCGTTGCGTGGGTCCCAGTCAGCCACTGCACGTGAAAGTTTCGGCAGCACAAGCTGTTGGATGACATTTTCATGGATGAAGCGTGGCAGGAGCGGTGGCGCCCATGTCTCCAACAGTTGCACGATTGGCTCGGGCTCGCGTATGTTCCAGGGTCCACTGAAATAAAGGAATACAAATTTCAGTCAACACGCACTATTCCTTTTTCGAAATCGGCCCTGCTGCCATTGTCACTTACTTGATGGCGCTGCGTACCTTGGGCAGCCAGACCGTGTTCATCATCACCTCGTACGGAGTTGCTGTCAGCGAGGTCCGTGCTTTTATCCGGCGGATCGACATGCCCCGCTCATCGTCGTCGTTGCATCGCAACAGACCGCGCCACCGTCGAAAGTCCTCGGCGAGCCAGGTCGGGTCCTCCAGTACGTTCCAATGGACGGCTCTGTATTTGAGAACAGGCGCCCAGGCCGCGACGACGACCGCATCCAAACCCAGTGTCTTGATGTCCGCCTTGAAATGCTGCTCAAACTGGTCAAAGACCGAGCCAAAGAGGGCGGTGATGCTGCCCTGGTTGTACGCGCCCGTGCCGAGCGCGTTCTTGGCCATCTGCTGCAGTTCGGCGCCGAGCGCCTGGACCTGCGCGAGGCGGGCCACACGTTCCTTGTCGGTCGCGATCCTCCGCCGCACGGCCGTGCGCTCGTCTTCAAAGGTGTGCATCCGCGCCGCGTTCGAGTTCTTTTCGCGGGCGAGGTTCTCGAGGTCGCCGCGCGAGAGATCGACAATCAGCTGCAGGTTGTGTCGTAGCTCGGGCAGCCGCGTCGTGGTTTCGATCCAGGTCGGGGTCTGGTGTATTTCTGCCATGGAGATCTCGCGCGCGGTCTGGCCGGTCATGTCCACAATCTTCTGCGGCGGCTGGACGGGCGGGGCCTCTTGCATCTCAATGTCGGCAATGATATCCGTCGCGAGCTTGTATTTCGGCTTGGCCTTGCGCACGCGTTCGGACCGCACCGGCTCTTTCTTCTGCTTCCACGCGTTCCGCTTCTGTACCTGCTCGTCTTCCTCGCTCTCGCTCGAGACGTCGTGCCCGCGCAGCTTCTGCTCTTCCTTGTGCTGGTCGGTGCGCTCGTCGAAGCCGCGGAAACCGATACCCATCGCCTTGGGGCGCTGCTTGGTCTCGATGGGGTTGACGATGCCCTCGCCGGACTGGCCCAGGCCTTGGCCCATCTTCCAGCCCATCTTCTCGAGCATCTTTTTACCGAATCCGGTCGAGTGCGCGTTGAACTTGGCAAAGTCGGCGGCTGGCTTGGGTGCGCGACGCGGCTTCGGCGTCGGTGAGTCGGCGGCGGGTCGCGGCGACGGCGTGTTTTCGTTGGAAGCGCTGCGGCTCGTCTGGAATTGCGTGAAGCTGCTGGCGGTGAAGCCTGATCCAAGGCCTCCGCGTGGTATATCGTCGTCGTCGTCGTCATCGCCCAGCGCTTCGTCTACGATCCGCTTCTTGCGCTGAGGTGCGCCTGAAAAGCCGGCCATCTCGTCCTCGAGATCCCGATCCGTGATATCAAACGAGATGCGCCCGCCTTCTTCGTCGGATGAGTCGGATCCGTCGTCCATGTACGTCTTCTTGCGTCGGCCCATAGTGTGATATTATATTCGTTAGTGTTCTTGTGCTTATGTGTGTTGTAGAAAGAGTAACGAACTCAGTCACTCCCAATTCAGTCATTTCTCTTTCGCTCTCGCTCTCTCTCTTTTTTTTTTTTTGCTGCGCCGCATGAAATTTACCACTTTACGCAGACACGGATACCTGTCAACAGACCATGCCGGATTGCTACTGTTGTACTGCTCTCGCGATAATCAAATACTTGCATGAAATAAGAAAACGGAAGGCTCGAATGAAAAAAAAAAGTCGACCTTCCCGTTTACCACCATTTTCCGCTGTTGGGTCTTTATTGCATATGCTCACGCCCGGCGAGGCAGTTGAATAGGTATCTCGTCCACATCACGGCATAGACGCTCTTCTATACTACTAGACAAGGCTTAGTACATACGTACTACCCACCTACTCCTAGGTGGTAGTCAGCGCAAAGGATATTTCTTGTTGGCATACAAATTCAAGTGCCCTCCCAGCGCGACTTGAAATAGACGTCTCTTCCTCTTCCTCTTCCTCTTCCTCTCGCTTCTTGTAAAGAACCCGAGAACATAGCTGTCGTCCATTCCCACACAATTGACTCATGGCATCCCCCACTCGAGGAAAAAAGTCCCTTTCTCCAAATAACGGGCGAAGGCAACGTGAGTCCAAGGTCATTAAACCCAATGTAAAGGAGGCTCATTCCGGTGGCAGATCATCAGTGCCTTCCTCGCTCAAAACGCGACTGGGACGCCGAAGCCAGAGAAAAGCAAAGCAATATCGAGAATATGCCTCTGGTCAGTCGCGTACACCAGGATGAAGTCTGGGCAAAGGACACGCACAGGTGGATACCCCACGTTCCTTTGATAACCATCCATTCATTCATTCATTCAATTGAATACGCTTGCTACCCAGTCTTAGGAAAACGGACCATCAGTTCGCACTCTGGCGACGTATCTTGGAAAGGGTATGATCTTTTTTGAAAAAGAAGACACAGACACCATTGAACCAGCAGAATATAGTGGAAGAAGCATACAACGGAGGAGCAAATACCAAAAACTTTCTCTGGTACGGCTGATCTGCTTCGCAAATTACGCGAGGGCATCGTTGCTTCCAACTGGAGTCATGGAAACTACGCATTTGCCGTGAACGGTACTCATACCCTCGAAGCCATGTCCATGGAATATCTGCTTACATTTGTTGGCAGTATTCGAACTCTCAGCTGTATGTAACCTCAAGGCGCATGACATGAACGAACTGTGGAAAAGCGTCCGCGGTCTGGTTGATCACCTCTATTCACAAGTACAGGACATGCTCTACCCGCTGGAATTATCATACTAACCATCTCTCTCTTTCTAGCCAGGCGTTGAGCTTAAACCCGCCTTCATTGCTCTCGACATCCTTTGTTTGACTTGCTATCACAGAGAAAGCTATCATGCCCGCGAGCGTGTCCTGGCCTACAAGCGTGCCGGCACCTGCGAGCAACATTCGTATTTCCACTTTGCATGCCGTGTCGCCCGATGCGAAAGCCCACTCGAGTTCTTCAACCACATCTACCCTAATCCGCCGGACCCGGATCTCACTTTCCTGCTCGACTCACTCGTCAGCCCCATGCGCAAGAAGGCCGTACAACATCTGCGGAAAGCCTACTACAGTGTGTCGAAACCATGGGCAGCCCGTTGGCTCGGTGTATCAGCGGCCGACGAAAAGGAAGCGTCCACTCGCATTGTTTCCATAATAGATCGCTATTCAGGAGAAGAAGGCAGTTGCACCGAGGACGAAAGCGGCGTGCTACGTTTCTCGCGGACTAAGGCAAAATCGACTGCTAGTACGCCAAGTTCAACATCTTGACGTTCGCTGTCGGTGGTGCAAGCGATTTCGATCGGTCAATAAGTGAGTAGGCATAGAGGATTGCCTTGCGTTGACAAATCAGCTTTGCTTCACCCACATGCAGACTCATCTCCTCCACGTCGTCACTGTACGTACTTTAAATTTTCATGATACCCAATATACACACTGTCGTTTCCTTGTTACCATACTGCCGACCATCTCCACTCCATGTGTTTCTGAGGGTATCTACACGTGACACCAGGCCTTGTGTTTTATCCCTCCTCGAACGTGTGAGCGTCAACAGGATCTGCCTCCCGCCAAGTATTACGTTCATATTACGCAGACAAACTTCGTAAGCATAGAACAAATGGTGATCATAATTGGTGTTTATATTTTGGAACGGTGAGTCAACAGTCCGGGGCCCTGGACGAGAATGCAAGGGCCACCTGCAATGATATCGAGGTCGGCCTCCTTGGCATAGTCCAGCACGGCCTTGTCCTCCGCACCGGGCTGCAGCCAAAAGCGCGTAAAACCAAGCTCCTTGCCCAGCTTCAAGATATCGAGAGTCACCTTGGGCGGCGTGATAATCGACAGACCTGTCTCGGCCGGGTCAGACACCTCGCGAAGAGACCCAACCGCACGAAGCGATTCCACCTCGGCTTCCTTATGATTCACTGGGATCACGGGCAGTTCATGGCCCTGGTACCATCGCAGCACGCGATTGCCATACTTGGACCGGTCGGTGCTTGCACCCACGACCGCAAATTGCTTGCTGGTAATAAAACGATAGGCTGTTACAGGGTTCATGAGAGAAGAGAAGAAGAGCAACTGGGCTAGAAATTATGAGCAGGATCGTTACACAGCGAGAAAAAGCGAAAATATAGGTCTACAGGGCCATATTCGTTGCTTGCAACGTACTGAATGCTTTGCCGAGGCTGGCGCCTGTTGACCACTGGTATTTTTTTTTAGGAGAAGCGCATGTTCTTGGTTGCTTCAGCCATTCCATTAGTCAACGGCTGCCGAGTCCTCGGATCACATCAACCACATCGTTTTCCTTTAAAAAAAATCGTCGTTGTCACCATTCGCTTACGTGTCTAGCTAGTCGAGAGCGCTCTTGGCTGTGCTGTATGTCTTTCAGCTTAGTGTATTCCGTACATCGAAGCTCGAGCGACTTCTCATTGTAGTGCAATTTTTATTGATGGAACCCTTATCTACATGTAGGAGCGCATGCATGATTTTGAAGTTTCAGGAGGCAAGCCATTTTCTTATTTCGTCGTATCGTAATGCAGGTTACTGTACATACTGTATTGTTGGGTGAGTCGCCAGAATGCAGATACAGAAACCTTTGGCATGATCTTCCGCTTATTTTTTTGAGCGTATTGTGTTTACTTCTGTACGGAAATAGGCGAACCAGTTTCCAGGTCGATGTGATGAGTATAGTATATGTTAAGTGGGCCCTGTTGAAATATAAAATCAGGTATATTCTTTCCGTGATGATATGCAAGTGACTTCCAGCGATAGAATCTGACTTTTCAGCACTATAACATTCATGAATACAAGGGCAACCAGTATGTGGACGAGTTCAGGAAGAGTAGGCCTGATGCATACAGCTATATGTATCATGCCAAACCAGCATGTTCGACTGTTAGACTCGAAACTACACCGTTATTTTATTTTGTTTTTTTGTTCACAGTGGCAGCGGCAGTGGATGTGAAAACGGTTCCGGATCTTTTAGCATGTTTGGCAGCCCTGGTACTATCAGATCTTCACTCATGAATCTGGAAACAGCAGCTCCAGAGACAGTGGTGACAAGGATAGGAGCAATAAGTGTATAAATACTCGTGTTGTATACACTTTGACTGATTTTCTTCCGGTTTGAATACGTATACAGACCATCGGCACTTTTTTAGACACTCTTTTTCTCTACATGTAGAGTTACTGTACTTCTGCTTAACCTGACCAAATAATGGCCATCCTAAGGTTTAATGTTAGTACTGGATTATGAAGGGGTTTTCATACTTATATGCACAGTATCACTGTTTCTGTATCGCCCTCCCAATCTGCAGCCGAAGTCGCTGGCTTTATTTTTCTTCACAGATACATTCAGCTTACTCGACAAGACGCCTACGTACTCGACAGCAAAGTCTTATGCAATACGCGCTCCCGATGTAGTACACACGCCTCGATGCAAGCTGATGATCAAGTTATACTGCAGTCATCGGTAATAATGAGAACATGCATTGGTGTCGAATAAGGCTTTTATGAGCCTCTAGAACACATAGCCGGACAATTGTTAAGGATACGTGTTCTCTATCATTTCGAAGAAGTGCTACCTCAATATTAACCCAAAGCTTTCAGCTTCGTCAAATATGTAGTACATAGAGTAGGCGTAGCGTACACACTATCACAAACAGTTTATAAACGGTGTCTAGTTGCAAAACATATCATAGTATAAAATGGGTCGCGTATTTATTGTAAGGGGAGCTCTAGGCGATGCTACCTGGGTGAAACACGCGCGTCCGCTGGATAGCGCATCGTATGACTGGCTTACTCTTTTTTTTTTCTTGGGCTTGTGCTGCGTATGTGGCTGTTGATAGCTGATGCTTGTGAAAGCATATCAAGTAGAATTTTGCTTTGGATATGCCCACTGGTTCGTAGGGCAATAGATCTTTGTAGAGAGGGACTTTTCAAGTATGTGTCCGTCTACCATGTCCAGTGACCTAAACAAGACATTGAAAAATAATGCATTTAGTACATGTATATGATCACCACCTGTCATTTTTGCTTACCATGTGATGTCTGGGCCGGACGGCGCTTTTTAATTTGATTTGGTTTGGGGTTTTTTTCCTTGTTGTTGCAGCCAGCCGTGATGAGTCAAGCACAGATTGATGTTCCATCCAGAGAGCAGTTTGTCCACGCAAGCAGTGTATAGCTTCGAGCTTGAAATTCGTGTAGCGAAAGGTATTGTCATAGTATACGCAGGAGTGTCGAGTATCAGATACGGTATATGTTCTATGAAAATCACGTAAGATCATTGCCATGTCAACTACGGTATGCTTTACCTTTTGAAGGTGCTTCCATTCCAAGGGGTTTCTCAAAAGGACAATTGAGAAGATAGCAACCAAAGCAAGGCGTTGAATATGTCGCCACGTATGAATGTGTAGGCTGCCATGGTTAAGTTCGCGGAATAGGTCGCCACAATCCTTCTTTCTTGTCCTGAGCACTAATGTCCATGTCGAGATCAGGAGGACGGCTTGTCGAAATCCACGATACGTGGGGTATAAAGATACTTCACGCCAATGTGGTGGCGTGCTTTAGATTCGTTTCTGCGCACTATCAGCGAACATAATTATGACTGGATGAGCATTTCATATGATTGTGCAAGTAGAGTCAATGACATACCTACTTATCCACATGTCCTCGTGCTGTATGTGTTATTATCTGTCGTAGCTGTTTTTCGTCGTTGTTATCTTGTAATCAGTCGCCATCTGATCCGATGCATCCGCCCGAATAGCTTTGTGTCCCTGTCAGTAATACACATATAATATAAGTATCTATTATTGTTACTTAGATGATGGTAGAAGCTCACCTTTTTGCATAGATGTCCCCGTCTTGTCTGTCTGTCCGTAGCATTGAGTACTTGTCGCCACCATGGATAAGTATGAGACTCCCGCCTTCTCGAAGCATGAAAGAGTAGAAAAGGTACTGGGCTAACCAGACCTTTCGATGTATATTGGTAGCCACCGCAATGTATGTAGGGTGGCAAGGCAGAGTCCAATCAGAGCTTGTGCTATTCGGATTACTGATGAGCAAGACATGAATCATTTCAAATGGACATTGTAGACTGACCTTTGTTCACCCACCAAAGCCAATGTATGTTCGCTTCTTGACGCCTTTTGCGCAGGAAGTGCACGTACTGGATCTTGATGATCATACCATGTCCATCCTCAAGTGTGAGAGAGTGAGAGCCAGGGATAGTTTGAGTGCCTGTGTGTGCTGTGTGTCTGTGTCGGTTTGCCATCCGAACTGGCCAAGAGAAAATTGACAGTTAGTTTCTGGTATAAGGGCTTATGTACTTCGAATACCAACCTGAGGAACGGAACAAAAGGGACAAGTCCCGATGATCCCACCAGGGTCGTAGAGAAAAATGTCACTTGGCCTAATTAAATAGAAATAATGTAGATGATGTGAATAGATGGACTTGGCTTGGTGGGTCAATGAGTGCGTGCTTTACCTTGACACAAAAAGATGCGATGTGCTCCTGAAGGACAAACGTTTGTATTGCCCCAAACTTCCTTATATTTCTTCCGGCGGCTAGGTCCGCCAGAAAACCCTGTTCTCCCAGGCCCCCCCGCAATGGCGTCCACCCCGCAGCGGCGACCCCTTCGTAGTGCACCAAGTTTCGCGCCTTTTCGCCCTGGTGGTGGTGCCGACCGTGTTTCCATCCTTGCCAACCTACCGATACCACTCCACCCCGGATGGAGATTCCCCCCAACCGCAAGACCGTGCACTTTTGAGACTATCAAAAGATATGAGTACCTATTTATTTTGCTTTTCTTTTCTCACTGTACTGACCTTTCCAACCGTCCGTCCATGTATTTGACTTGGTCCAGTTTGACACCATGAAAGTGCGGTGCATTCGTTGCGGCAGTGCGAGCATGAGCGAAGATAAACAGAAGAACAATGGCATCATCCGGAGCCCTACAAAAAAGGTTGTAGGATAGTCCGCAGCCATATACTGTGGCCAACAGACCGATGACTGGGATACCATCCTTCACTTCCGACGGGTGGCTACCTGCGTCATGTTGTTAGACCCCATTCATTGAGAAAAAAGGGAAAAGAAGGTAAACACTTATCTTTGAGCCAAAGACGCGAGGACGTGGATGCCATTGTTCTCGAGAAGCCTGCAAGGGACCTTATACGTCTCGGTGTGCATCGGTTTGGGCCGGAGGGTCTCCGTAGGGGGGTGAAGTAGCACCGGCTGGTCGGCTCCGGACACGGCAGCTTCGGGCAGGCGTTACTCCCCGGTGCACCACAGCGGGGGTCTATCAACAAAAAACGAGTCAATTCAACTGATCAAGAAAACACAGTACAAGAAATTACAAAAGCCTTACCAGCTACGGGGTGGACACCAGCCGACTAACGGCGGCTATACGGGTGCAGGCCCCACCGCACGAGGCCTGCACCCAGACGGCGCTCATGGCGAGCGCCGCCCGGCCTGCGCCGGAGCCAGGAAAACCCGGACGACCCAGGCCGGCGCAGCGGGGGGGCGTCCCACATTGGTTCATCGAGATCCATCTCGATGTCCCCATCTGGGAACACGAATGCTCCCAGAACCATATTCCAGTACCCTCCCTCGGCAGGTAAAGGATACGAGGGCGGCGATGAGGGCGGCGACGGTGGCGATGGTGGTGGCGTCGGCGACGGGGACGGGGACAGCGACGGCATCGGTGATGGTGATGATGGTGATGGTCGCGACGGCGGCGGTGGAATCACCTTCCCACAGACGACGGGCGCAGGCGACATGACAGGAGGAGGCCCAGAAGAAAGGTAGGCCTCGTGGCCACGCCGCGAAGGGCCACGGCGAGGGCGCGACGCACGGCCCAGGACGCGTGCGGCAACACGCAAGGCACGCGGGCTGGCACGGCCAGGGAGAGGGCCGGCACACGAGCGCGCAGCACGGCCACGGCGCGCGACACGTCGACAAGGTCGCGATGGTGATGACGGTGGCGGTGGCGGTGGCGGTGGCGAGATGACGGGCACAGGGGTCGCCGCAGCGACAACAAAAGGAGGAGGCCCAGCGTCACGATTCAGCACGCGTGCGGCCACCCGAAGGGCACGCGGACTGGCACGTCCGGTGACAAGGCCGGAGCAGGAGCGCGGATCGCGGGGACGGCGCTCGACGCGATGGCCAGGACGTGGCCGGCACTTGGCGGAGGCAGCAGACGACGCAGAGGGCGGAGCGACGGCAGGAGAAGCAGAGGGCGGAGCGACGGCAGGGGAAGCAGAGCAGGGAGCGAAGGCAGGCGACGCAGAGCAGGGAGCGAAGGCAGGCGAGGCCGACGAGAGAGCGACGGCAGGCGACGCAGACGAGAGAGCGACGGCAGGAGACGCAGAGGAGGGGCAAGCTGTGGACACTGAGAGCATGGAGAACAACAGCGACAAGGAAGGCGGAGTGGTGGTAGAGCGCCCAGCCGCAGGAGCGGCTGCCCGTCCAGCGTGTGAAGCAACGGGGCCCGAAGGCGACGCGGAGGCGGCAGAAGAAGAGTTCACCGAAAGGGACGAGAACAACAGCGCCAAGGACGGCGAAGTGGTGGTGGAGCGCCCAGCCGCAGGAGCGGCTGCCCGTCCAGCGTGTGAAGCGATGGGGCCCGAAGGCGACGCGGAGGCGGCAGAAGAAGAGTTCACCGAAAGGGACGAGAACAACCCGGACAAAGAAGCGGCAGAGGAGGAGGAGCGAGAAGCAGGGCCAGCTGCAGTGGCAGCGACAGGCGAAGGTGTGTCCATCCCAAAGTGGGAGGCATCCTGGCGCGCGAGACGGCGACGACCAGCAGAAGAAGAGGAAGAGCGAGCAACAGACCCAGTCACAGGCGAGAGAGAGTCCATGCCAAAGTCGGAGGCGTCTTGACGCACAAGACGGCGACCTCCACTAGAGGCAGACGACGAAGAAGCAGCGGCAGAAGAAGAGGAAGAGCGCGCAGCAGGCCCAGTCACAGGCGAAGGCGGATCGATTCCGAAATGGAACGCATCTTGGCGCACAAGGCGGCGAGGAGCAGATGAGGAAGCTTGAGCAGGCATGTCAACTGTCATGACGATAAGTCTGAGGAGAAAAAAAAAAGGAAAAAAAAAAAAAAAGAAATCGCATGAATACGCGCCTGTGTATGTGCCGTCACCGCCTACAATTGAAAGCCAGTATATGTGTGGGAAGAAACAATGG
>JNEN01000805.1:0-78208 GCA_000697355.1 Syncephalastrum monosporum B8922 | reverse complement strand
TTTAAAAAAATTTTTAAAAAAAAAAAAAAAAAAAAAAAAAAAAAGTAAAAGAACAATTAAAAGCACGAACAAGGACTAGAGAGTGTGACAGAGCAAAAGGGAGAAAGGGAGAGAGAGAGAGAAAGAAACGAATGAGCTTGTAAGGACATGATGACGGCGTGTGTTTTGGTTCTGTGTGCGAGAGTATATGTGTGAGAGTATATGTGTGTTTGCTGGAAGGGGGTAAGTAGAGAGAAAAAATTCTTATGCAGTTACGGTATCAACGTCCATCTTGGAGTCAGTCGGGTGGAAAGCACTTTTGGGGTTGTTCTGTTTGCCATCCGACTGATATCGCTTTGAGCTGCGATCCTTCAATTCCTGCTGTTGGGATAGCAGCCGTTGATGGAATTGCAACTGTTCCTGCAGCTGAAGAAGCTGTTGCTGCTGCGACTTGTGAGCAAGCAGCGCCGCCATCGCGGCCGGCGGCAGGCCCGAGTGTGATGCAGAAGAAGGCGAAGAAGAAGACGTGGGAGAGGTGGCCGGTGCGGCCGTCGTAGGTGATGAGGTAAAGGGCGTGGCGGTGGTTGTAGCACTGTTACTGCTACTGCTACTCGTGCTGTGGGCGGTGCTAGGTTTACGCGGGGTGGTATGGGCGTAATCACGCGCCGACGAGGAAGAAGAGACGGCGGTGAAAGTAGTGCTGGCGCTGGCGGCAGACATGACGTCGGACCGACTCGATGTCGAGCTCGTGGTGGAGCTGTTGGAGCTGCTGTTTGTGCTAGTGGGGTGAGTCGTTGTTTGGCTTGTGTGACGCCGGCCCTCAACCTGGACGCGTACGTCGAGTGCGTGGATCTTGTCACGTAAGCCGCGGTTACGTTTCTCGAGGTATCGGATAAAGTCGACAGCCTTAAACAGGACTGTGCTTTTGGAATTGTTGATATTTTTCAAAGTGGGCACGAGATCAGTCAAATCCTTGAAGCCGTTGCGGATCGTGCTCCTGCGCTTCTGTTCCGAAGCAATGTGGTTGGCTCGTTTCTCCTCCTCCGTCAGCAGCTCGCGATGCGGTTTGCTGCGCTTCGCCGGAGGCGGCCCCGGAAGAGTTGTATCGGCGGGGTCAGCAGACATGGAGGGCGTCGCACTGGGGCGTTTCTTTTTGATGTACGGCGCTGGTACACTGTTTCGCTCCTGGAGATAGACTTGCTGGTGTTGGGGTGTGCTCATCTCGGCCGGACTGGTGTTGTTCGTATTCGTGTTTTGCGGCATCGAGGTCGCGAGCACGTTCAGGCGCCGGTGCAGGCGCTTTTGCTCGTCCAGAGACTGGAGTATTGACGCCCGACGGCGTTCTTCATCGTCCTCATCGTCCTCGTTGGTAGGGTATCCAAACTGGGGGCCCGATCCAGTTGAGATGTGTGAGGGGGCAGAGGACGAGGACGAGTCTGGGAGATCATAAAGGCTGGGCAGGTGAGAGGGTAAGGGCTCAGCGGTCAACTGCGGGTCGAGGAAGAAGGAGTCGAGAAAGTTGGAAAAGGCGGCCTTTTCGTCCTCGTCGAGGACACCGCCTTTGGTATCGGCAAATGCATCGGACGTGGCGCTCCACGCAGGAGGTTGGGTGGGCGGTTGTGGATGTTGGGAAGCCGTGACGGAGGAGGGGTGGTCAGAAAACAAAAGCGGATCGGGCGGCAGCATGGGAGGCATGTCGTTCAGCGGAATAGGCATCGAAAAGTCGGGATCGAGGCCAAAGCTAAACTTGAAGTCTATGGATCATGTGCCTGTTTCAGCATGCGAGAAGGGCACATTAAAAGGGGTGATGTTTACCTTCGAAAGGAACGGGTTCCTGAAGGTGGTCGTCCTGAGATAGGCTGTTGTGGTGGCTATCGGAGGTGTTGCCATGATAGAGCCATGAGGTGTCAATGTCGTGCGGCAACATGGTTGCGAAAGGAAAGCAGTGGAAAAAGGCGGGTCAGGGAAAAGAAGAGGAAGAAGAAGGGGAAGGAAGAAGAAAAGTGTGTTGTATGGCTTTTTTTTATTTTCACGTGGGCTTTCTCTCTCCACTTTATGAAGACGTGACACACAGCGCACCAGACAAAGGTCCGCTCCCAGCTTCCATTTTCGCCCCGCGTCTTTTGCAAACTTTTTCTTCCATATCAGGCATGTACATCCAATTGTGCACTCTCGTCATCACTTTTCTCCACACACATTCGTAAGTCCTCTTACATTTTGATCAAACTCATGTACATCGTGAGAATCGGGCTCAGTCCGCCTGACCTTTGATTCCACAACACATCACATCACTTATACACATGGTCACCTTCTCTCTTGAACCCTCCCCCGTTAAAACCCATTTAGGTGTACAGAATGCTTGCTTTTGCTCGTCCATGTGTGACAACGACGCATTGGGCCAAAATATCGTTTTTTCTCCACATCCCAGAAAGACGCGCGCCGCGGCATTTCACTTGCTCCGCACCATATTATAGTTCTTCACGGGGGGCCAGAAAGCTTTAGACCGGTTTCTTTCGCTAAGGTTTTCTTATTGTATCCGTCCTTTCTTTTTTTTTTTTTTCTACTTTTTAGCGCCTATCCTCCTTTAGACGCTTAAGCTCTTTTTTTTTTTCGCCGCTTCGGTATATCCCCGCGCACGCACATCTGTCGTCGGCGGTTGGACGCGGATGATTTGCGCCAGGAACGTGCGTTTCACTGCACGAGACACTTCCTATTATCACTGCAGCTCTGTGTGAAGTGTGCCGCATGATCCCAGTGCGTTGGTTGTCAAACTTGTACTGAGATGCAGACATCAAGCGTCGACTTCATTCTTGTGTTGGTACCAATTACATCTCTGTGTTACCGTTATTCTCTTCAGCCTTCCTCTCCCCCCGAGCCGCCCGTTCCAAATTATAGCTGGCTGGCTTTTGTCCTTTTCCCCCGCGTACTGTGTAACAAGCCTAAGTCGATCCTGGGTTTCGTCTGAGAGCCCTGCTGCCATCCACCCCGTTTTCTGGACATACTTGTCTAATTGTATGTTGGTCTGTTTGTTTCGAAACAACGCGCCGCCACACATTACGAGGTGAAAAATATAGACTAGGCCTAGGTTCTTCGGGTCATCTTTATAAACCGTATGTCAGCACCTTGAAACAGTAATACGTACGACGTCATGTCAAATAAGTATAAAAAAATTTGAGAACGTGGTTTGATGTGGGGAGTTGGTTGTGCAAATAACAGTGAGATCAGTTCACAGGGACCAGACGCGAATGGCTGTGAAAGGCATAGATGCGCTCCGTAGGTAGATAGACAGACGACACCAGTTATATGACGTGCCGAATTAGCGGTCGCTTCTATCTCCATTTGCACCAGGCGCAGCTCCGAGATGATTAGTGCTTCTTTGACTTCCAGTGTTCACATTAATCACCCAAGAAACACGCGTCCGCCTGTTTCTTGTGCAACCTTTGATCAGGCAAAAGGTCCCAATGACAATTTCTGCGGGACCAATGAAAACGCATCGTCACATTCGAATCTCCTGGGCTTTCCGCTGCATCCCTTCAACGTTAATGTCTTTTTCGTGTGCATATTTTTAGTAAACGAACTTGCACAACCGAGGAAAGGTTATCATATAATGATCATCGGGCTTGAATGTATCACGGACAGACACCGCACACCGGCTACACGGCCTGCTTCCTTCCTTTAGGCATATCGATGTCTTTGGTAGGCTCTGTTTCAGGATCATTAATGAAGTCGGCCTCGGCGGCCAAAAATAAAGCATAAACATCAGGAAGCACTTGTGGTGTGTATGTTGCAGTACACAAGCTGGGTCCCTGATGTATATGTAGAGTTGTAAGGGTCCAACAGAGCACATACACATGCACGCACCTACAACCAATCGGCTGTGTGCAACTTTGAGAGGTCGCACCGTTCAATCGGTCGATGGGCGATCCAACTTTGGCACACAAAATTTCATATAAGCTTTTGGATATACTTAAATTAGTGTGCTCTACAAAGATGTGCAAGTGCCCAGACGGCGGTGTGATGATACAGCAAACGATGTGTGAGAACTATTTACACTGTCTCCAGCCTTGCAGATCTATCCTTTTTTTCACAAACATATATGCAAATACAACGTGTTCTAGGGTGGAGCTATGATGCCATGCAAAAGGTCACGCGCCATAACCAAAAAATCTTTATATGCAACATCAGCCGAGGTGAATGACAATCTGCTGCACTGTCCCTCATGGATGATAAGCTTGAGTATGGATGCATGCTACATGCTACATGCTACAGAGCTGAGTGTAGTATAGTATTTTTTTATATTATTATTTGCAACAAAAAAAATGAGCGTGGTGGGGTATACTTCCATAAAATATATAAAGAAGGGAGACTTGATAGTAGGGAATAATGTGTCAAATGTTATATACTGCTAGAGCTAGACTGACCCTTGCTCCTGTCGTTTGAGAAGGGCGAGCTCTTGTCGCAGGATTATGATCTCGTTCTCGAGATCATAGTCTCGGCGACGTAACAAGGTGATATACTCGATTGCTATTGTCTTCGTGTTAGTCGAACTTCGAACACGTGTATCCATATCTACTGTTTACCTTTACTCAAAATTTCCCACTTGCTTGTCTTGAGGTTTTTCTCAGTGGGGAGGGCATCACGCAGCTCATCAAAGAGTTCCTTCATCTCCTTCCGTCGCTTGCGCTCTGCGAGCTTGTGACTCAGCCGAAGCTCAGGACTACGTGAGTGCTGCGACTCGACCGACCCACGGCGAAGCGAAGCGCCCATCATATCATCGTCCTCGTTGTCCATCTCGTCGTCGTCGTCATGGGGTTGAGCATTGTTATTGTGTATTTCTGCAACGGAGCGGAACTGTTTGAGGGGAGCGGTGTCATCGGCAGGGACGCGGGGCGAAACGAGGGGCATAGACGCACGTCGACCGACAGGACTGGCCTCCTCCATCAGGATGGATCGGCGGCGGTGGGGGAGGGGGGCGCCTCCGCTGGTGGACGGGGACATGATGGCCGAGGTCGTGGCAGAACTCGAGTCGGGCGCATAAGGGTGCGGGCGGTTTTGGCGCATGCGATGCAAGTGACGCAAGTGCTGTTCGCTCCCCACAACGCCATTGTGACGCTGATAATGGTCTACCTGTTGTGGTTGCTGGTGGTGATGGCTGTGATGCGAGTGGTAACCCGCTGATGATGGTGCTGCATGGAACGTGGGCAGCGGCGGACTTGAGGGCGCAGAAAGCGGATCAATAGCTGTAAAAAAAATAATAAAGAAAAAAAAAAAGAGACAGGTGAGCACATCACACCCTACACGGGCACACACTATCTTGAACTCTAATGCATACTAGTATTGTTGCTGCTGCTGCTGCTATGCGGGATATTTTCTGTGGGGTGAGACAATGGATGGGCTGCGATGGAGTGACGGCGGTAAAAGGTGTCTGGCGACGGTGACCTGTGCTCGCCTGCGCGGTGATAATCAATGCGCGAAGTGGCGGCAGGCTGGGGCGGAGGCGGAGGCGAAGACGGTGCGAACCGGAAAGGCGAAGACACAGACATGTCCGACAAGCGATGTCGCAGATTCTCGTCCGAGATGGTGCTTTTGACTGCAAAGGACTGCATTTGGCTTATTGACGGAAGCTTATTACCGTTGCTATGGCTGCCGTGTTCATCTGTAGTTTACCGCAACCATCCCTGAGTTCCTCTCATGTCACCAACAACTGCTTTTGTTTTGGCTTAAGCTTTACCCTGACGACCGTTGTTTGGCAAGGGCACTTCGTTGTCAACCACCATATGACTCGGTTCATACGACTGGCTCGTACGAAGCAGCTCTCGTGGGGGTGGGAGGAATGAGACTCGGCCCTCCGGGTGCTGTGGCTCCATAACGTGCGTTGCTATGACTTGTGAGAGTGCGTAGGAGAGAGAAGGAAAGAGAGCGTGTGTGTGTGCGTGCACTCTATGGGTGCGAAGAGAAGAGCAGAGAAAGGAAGTGACCTGCTGCAATGAACAAAAAAATAAAGAATCTTGGAGTGACAAAAAGTGGTGGGTTACACTACAGCTACAAACGGGCTTGCTCGAACTCTACGAGCTTGTTTGTTTTTCCTTTTTGTACCGAGCGTAGAACGTACATGCCACGTTGCTTGCTCGCATTCAAATCGCTTCTTATAGACAACAGCATAATTGTTGCTGACAGCAAATACGCTAAATTAGAAGAAGGGGAGCCTGTATATACAGGGTTCTATGTGAGTACATGTATGCATATAACAAACGGGTCTGCGTCCGTGGCTGGTCCATGCAGGTAAACGCTCAGTTGGCTGTGTCCACGCGCGCAGGCGTTGTCGGGGTTCACCTGATGCTCACCGCCCCATGCAGCTTCTCGTACATCTGCTGCCACTGACACTGCGCGCAGAACACAAAATAATGCTGATACTTTCTACCTGCTCTCGTTTATACGCTTGACATGGAAAGAGGCCTAACTATGTAATAATGCTATATTGGAGCAAGCCAGAAAGCTCAGCATTTAACGCTCAGCTCTGGGTTTCTCCTTGATGAGCATGCCTATCATTGAGTATGCTAATTCTACATGCGACGGGTCTAAACAAAATAGTGCTGTAATATGCTTATAATGAAGCATCATATTTGCTGTACCTGATCGCGGTCTGCCTTCGTCTCCGTACACTTTGGCTTCAGTGCAGGTACATCCACTTCGTTACCAGTAATAAAACTCGATAGCAAGGTTTTCAACAAGAGATGAAGCGCGTGTTAGCAGGTGTCTCTAGAGAGACGATCGAGCACTGTCATACACCAAGGTGGCAGCACTTATAGGCTTTAGCTCTGCTCGATATTTATCAGTCACAGCTCAACGATTGCGCTCATAAGAGTCCTCAAACTACATATGCCTGTGTTGTTGAGTACCACAAGTCATGCCAGAGATATATACAGTATACGCGAAACAGGTTGATTTATGATCTTTATTCTTCCATATACACCATGCTCACTACAAAAGTTCGTCGACCTAAGCTCGTATCTAGATTAATGATAAATACATGCTGAAGCTTCTTCGCTCATATGTATAAATGGGTCAGAGACACTCACCCTGTAATATCAATCCAGTGGGTGGCTTCGATGTCAGCTGCTGCAGGAAATGGCGAAATTGACAATGTACGAATAATTGAAAGCTCAAGTCAGCGTTCTATTCTCTCCTCTGTTGTCATACAATGTCGCGTATTACAGTTAGAGTACAAGAAGACGATGAAATCGAAACACACATTATGCTTTCTGTGAATGCAGAAAAGATGCAGCAAGAAGAAGAACTGGCAAATCGACGCAAGACAAAGCGAAAGCATATCGGACGACGTTCAGACCTGACGACCGCAGCCGAGATTGGCCTTGTCGAAGAAGAAGAAAAACGGGAATCGATCCACCGCTTACAAAAGCTGAAACGCAAAGCAGACGGTCAAGACGAAGAAACACTCGCCAACGACCGCGCTCTCTTGCGCTCTCAATCCAACGAACGCACATTGACGCCTGACAACGACGCCAATCCGGACCCATTCGATAACGACCTGACCGAACCCGACAAAGAGAATGCAGGTCTCAGCGGGCGAGCCATGTTCAAGTTTGCCGCGTCCAAAGGCAAGTCGATGCAGAACATGATGAAAGCAGCCGTCGAGGACGAAGCACAGCCCAAAAAGAAACGAGGACGACAACCCAAGGTGGACCACGCCAAGCGACAGCGGATACAGCGCCAAATGGAGCTTATGCGGGACGACCGGCAAAGCGATGAAGAAGGTGAAAGCGGGAGTAGCAATAGTGAGCACGAAGAGGAAGACGAAGACGAAGACGAAGACGAAAATCGAGTTCGCCCAGAAGAAGGCGATGAGGAAGACGAGGAGGACGAAGACCGAGCAGACAGGGACCAGGAACAGGGCTTTGAGCGCTACTTTCAAGACCTGTACAGCAAATCCAAGACGTCCAATAACACCATGTCACAGCTTGCCACACTTTCA
This sequence comes from Syncephalastrum monosporum B8922, assembly GCA_000697355.1. NCBI lineage: Eukaryota > Fungi > Mucoromycota > Mucoromycetes > Mucorales > Syncephalastraceae > Syncephalastrum > Syncephalastrum monosporum. The sequence continues at coordinate 70,236 of JNEN01000805.1, read as the reverse complement.
CCCGACGAGTTCCACGCCATCCTCCACGAGGCACCGGTCAAGCACGCCAAAGAGATTCAGACCCTCCTTAACCATCACAAATTCCACTTTCCACAATGGCGCTTCGAGCTCAGTGCCGGTTTCAACCTTTTGTTTTACGGTTATGGCTCCAAACGACGTTTACTGAACGACTTCGCGCAGTCCGAGCTTAGTGAGGACGGCGTGCTTTTGGTCGTCAATGGCTTCTTTCCCAACATGACGATCCGCCACATCCTCTCGAAAATCACAAGCGGTGTCCTGGATGTATCGACCGCGCGCGACCCGGTAGGCCTCATCTGCGACTACTTTCGAGGGGAAGACCGCCAGTACGATAAGCTCTTTCTGGTGATCCACAACATCGACGCGCCGAGTCTGCGGAACGAAAAGGCGCAACTCGCGCTCTCGATGCTGGCACGGGCGCCCAACGTTCACTTGATCGCGTCGGTGGATCATATCAATGCCGGCCTGCTATGGGACAATGTCAAGGCAAGCCGGTTCAATTGGATCTGGCACGACGCGACGACGTACGATGACTATCTCGTCGAAACAAGCTACGAGAACTCGCTGCTGATGCAATCCAACGACGTGGGTGGCGCACGAGGTGCTCAGTACGTCCTGCGGTCCCTGACGAGCAATGGTCGAGGTGTGTTCAAGGTGCTTGCGGAGAACCAGCTCATCGAGATGGAGGTGGCCAACATGGACGGCCGGGGCAACGAGTCGGTGGCACTGACCTACCACGGTTACTACCAACTCTGCCGCGAAGGATTCTTTGTCTCGAACGATGTGGCTTTCCGCACCCAACTGACTGAGTTCCTGGACCACAAGATCATCTCCACGAAGCGCATCATGGACGGCACAGAAGTGTTCTTTATACCCCTTGACAAGACGACCCTGTGCAACATCCTGGAAGAGATGGAGAAATAAACACAAACTTTTTATATATCGTTACATGCAGGATACACAAGACGCGGGGGGGAGAAAGAAAGGAAAGAGGAATAGATGAAGTGGATGAACTGTCAAAGAGGGATTTCTAATGGAGGAAAATTAGTTAGCAGAAGGCTTCTTTGTGCCATATTTTGATCGAGACGTGGTACGGGTGGCAACGCCCTGGAGGTCCATCGCACCACGGACAATATGGTATCGCACACCGGGCAGATCAGGCACACGACCGCCACGCACCAAAACGACAGAATGCTCCTGAAGGTTGTGGCCTTCACCGGGGATATACGCAATAATGACCTTGCCGTTCGTCAGCTTGACACGAGCCACCTTTCGCACAGCTGAGTTGGGCTTCTTGGGCTTAGTCGTGTACACTTTGTTGCAGACACCCTTGCGCTGGTAGCAGTTGTCCAATGCGGGCGATTTGCTCATTTTCTGCTTCGACTTGCGGCATTTGCGCATGACCTGGTTGAGCGTAGCCATGCCTGCCTTCTGCTGGGCTTGCGGCGTGTTGGCCCACGACGACGACAATGGCGTGGCATGGTTGGCCTGGAGAGCGGCGAGAATGGGACTGGTGCGAGTGGTGGCTTGGGCAGGTCGCATAGCAACCGACGAAAAGCTGCGTGCTGCCGGCAGGTTGGTGGACAGCCTGGGTGCCGCGAGACGGAGGAATGAACGCAGCATGGTCGAAGCGGGAAGATAGAGAAAAGGCGAGGGAGCGAGAGGAAGATAACCAATGAAGCAAGCAAGGGTGCGGCCTCTTGCAACAACAATTTTTGAGTATAACGCAAGTCACCGGGCGCGATACTCCGCTAAAAACATTTGTGTCGTTATTTTTCGCTTTTTCACCGGCAGACTTATTTGACAACTTGTTTCGCGCGGTGGTGTGTGTGTATGCTTCATGTCGACTCGACACCGGTGTTTATCGCACTCCATCATATACGGTGTCCTTAGAGCTATTCTGGCAAGACCCATTGCAGCCCCGCATCTCCAAGCACGCCCATTCCGCATTGCACCCCTCCATACCCAGCACCGACAGGCACTGCCACCCTGGTCGCCGTGTCCCCGCCACAAATGCCAGCCCTTCCAGCCCTTCCAGCCCAAGTATACCAACCATCACCCGCATCGCACCGTCACCGTTACGGCCGTGCCCGACCTGCAGCCCCATAGCAAATCTGGCTCATTAGACTTTCAAGGAAAGGAGAAAGAAGACGCGCGTGGCTGGTCCGACGCTCTCAACTACATCGACTGCTCCTACAATGAAGACCGGGATTCGCACCTCCCGCCGCTGTCCAAGGCGCAGAGGCGTAAATGGAACTACCGCTTCAACCGCGACCACGAGATTAAACGTCCGGGCCCGCACGGTCAGGATATCTGGGTCACCGGCTGGAAGATGAAGACCAAGAAGCAGACGCCGACCACGTGCGCCGAGTACAACTTCCTCATCAGCCAGGCCGTCGTACAGAACCAGATCAACAAGGGGGTCAAGCTCCTTCGCCAGATGGAAAAGAGCAAGATCAAGCCGGACAAGATCTCCTACACCATCATCATCAACGCCTTCTGCAAAGTCGCGGATATGGACAAGGCTATCAAGTGGTTCAAACGCATGATCAAGGAGAAGAAAGCCAATCCCGACCTCGCCCCCGACGTCTACACTTATACCAGCTTAATCGACGGTCACATGCGGTGTGCAGATATCAAACAAGCCCAGTACACCTTTGGCAGGATGATCCGCCATCACATACGCCCTACCACGGTCACCTACAACACCCTTATATACCACTCCATGAGGAAGCTGAACCTAACCACGGCCGTCGACTTTTGGAGCCAGCTGCTCAAGCATGGCCTTGCCCCCGACGTCTACACCTACGCCATCATGATGCACGGGCTGGGTACCGATGGCAGTCTCGATGGCGCATGGAAACTCTATGACATGATGCACGAGCGCGGTGTCGACGTCAACACGGTCGTCGCCACCACCTTAATGGGCATCCACATGAAGCAGCATGACAACGACTATACGATCAAACTGTTCCGCCAGTTCTTCCAAGACGCCCGTCTCCAGGTATCTCCCCATACACGGAATGTCCTGCTCAACGCCATCGTCCACAACGTCGACATCGAAACACTCCGGAACTACTACAACCAATTTATGGTCGCACTCAAAGACCCGCAGACAATGGAAAAATCACTGCTTTTTGACCCCAACGTCTACACATACACGACGTTCATGCGCGCCTTTTTGCGCAAGGACCAGCTGGCGATGGTGAGCAAGATCTATCAAGATATGACAAAACGCCATGTGAAGCCGACCATCGTGACCTACTCGATCCTGATGCTCGCGCATGCCTACATTCCGGATCCGGAGGCCTGTGCCAACATCCTCGACGAGCTCAAGCGGCACCACATAGAGGTTAACGTCGTGCACTATACGATTGTGATGCGTGCATGGGGCAAGGCTAAGAAATGGGACAAGGTCAAGGAGGCTTACGACGCCATGATAGCCGACGGCATCGAGCCAAACGCCATGACTATGTCTGTCCTTCGTTGGAGCAAGAATACTGCCGGCGCTAATTTCCCAGATATACCAGATGCTGATGTATAGAGAGCCCCTCGTACTTACCTCACAGAGTGATAATAATAAAAAAGGTCACGCAAAAAAAAAGTCTCATTCGAGCTGGTCTGTGAGAGTGTTTGTTTGTGTTTCGTGTGTGGGGCATGTTTTTTTCTGCGATGTGGAGGCGTTCGCAAAAAAAGGATAATCTCGCGAGCGATAGGGCTAGTCGATTGCAGCATATAAAAGAACAAGACTTATTTTCTCCGGGTCTCTTATCTCCTCGAAGTTTTTTTTCTTTTTACGCTATGGTTGTCTCCTTTTTCCACGCTTTACCGCCTATCAAACCAACCACAGCGTCTCTATCTTCTCCTTCTACTGGCGCCTGCGTGTCTTTACTAAGCGAGAAGATCCCATGCGGTCCCGTAAAGGAGTCAACTTTCGACTTATCGGCCGTCTATAAGCAGGCCCAGCTACTGAGTGATGTGATTTTTAACATGTTTGACGCACCCCCGCTCCTATACGACTCCTCCTCTGCGACCGCCGACCACTTTGCTCATCGAAGAAAGTCAACACGCAACCTCACAACCCTGCCTTCTAAACCGAAAAGCAAATCATCCGTACCGATATCTACTCATACGCCACCGCCAGCAGCGGCCCAGAAACAGCCAGCCTGGACACGGACACATGCCTATGTACGCGATGTACGTGTCAACTCGGACGGGTTTCGGATACTGTCAGCCGAGCACAGCATGATGCAGCGCTCTAAAATAACGCGGCCATTAAGAAATCGACGTTGTTTGGACAAACGAGAGGATAGCTTCGTGTTTGGCCGCAGAAGTAGCCTGAGAACGGCGCTTATACCAGAGGAGTAGTCCCTCTTTTCTCATTCAAACACACGCACACACACACACACACACACACACACGTGTGAATATCATTGTATGTAATAGACAAAAAGCATATGCATGTTGTAAATAGCGAACTCCTTATGATAAAGTATACAATTCTGAAATGGAAACGTTCCCCATAAACAAAAGGTAAACAATATCGGGAAGATCTGACAAAGCCGGATGGTCATCCGATTGAAACTGGATAAAAAATAGGAAAGGTGTGCTGTGGCTCGAGCAGGTTGCACAACTATCATGGACATGAACCCACTCGACTCGTGTGTGTCCCTAATCTTTCTTTTGCGGCTATTTCTTTTTAGCATCTCCCAGCGCAAACGCAACCAACTCTGAAACGCAAACTTTATCGCAAAGTTTGTGGGGTCCCTTGCTTTATTAGATGGTAGACGGCACGTGAACTTGGAAGAAAAATGCACATAGTGAATGATTCATGCAAAAAATAGTATCAGATGAGACATCATGAGGAATAAGATATGTCGTGTAAAAGGCTTTCCCGTGCTTTGGATATAAGATGAAGCAAAGGTACCTATCTGTAGTTATCATGTGTCTTTTTTAACGTACATAGTAGACTTGAAAACCGCAGCAATGAAGACACCTGCCTATGCGCTGACACTGATTGGACTTTTTTCTCTTATCAACCTACCTAAAATGGATTACAATGCACATGCGGGAGTTGACGCGTTTCTGGGCTAGTCATATGAGATGCTGGGAAATGAAGTGAGAAGAGTGGGAACGTATAGGAGACTAAGCAATTCGCTCCTGGTGATAATGACGTGAATGGTCGAGTTTCCATGGATGTGTATTCCCGGGGGTGGGGTCGGGTTCATTTAGCATAGTCTGCCTATCAGGTCTCTCAGGCTGTGCAGAGCAGCCTTTGACTTTTGGTTTACAGGAAACACTTGAATATATTCCTTGTCGGAATCTTCGACGGTAGACATGGCCCAAATAGGTATTTCTTATCAGCACCAGTCTAGATTCACTGTCCGCTATGCATGTCACCAATATTATTCCCGCGCCCACTAAAAAGAGTGTTGCTGTCCCATAGAGACATGTGAGTAGAGAGAAAGGGTACTTCGCATGACGACAGAAAGGTGAGAGAGAACGTTACACGAACATTCCCGACACCCTGGTATCTCGCAGCTCTTCTCGCTCTGCCCTGTGGTCGGCTTGCGCCCTCCTCTGTTCCTTTCCTTTCTCTCCAATTCATCCATATCTAGTGGAGCGATATGCAAAGCCTGAAGTCAGTTGAGCTCACACGGTAATAGGTGCCCAAAGAGATGGAAAGCGAATGATTTTATCTGATATATAATAGGTAAGAAAGTCGGATCAATGAATTTTTTGCGCTACACCTGTACGCTACAGGCGGTGGTGCACAACAGAAAGTCGAGGAAAGAAATTTCCAAAAAGATGCAATCATCTTGTATCAGACGGACAAGGTACTAGCTCGTTTGCTGTGTTGAATTGGTCGATGCACAGATATGTCGTAACATGGCACATGAGGGAGTGGAACATCGGTAAATTTCTGTTCACAACACTGTCTATAGTCATAGAGTGGTATGAGTACGAATATCTATCTGTGGCGTATGTACACAGACATAATGTTCAGGAGCTGTCAAATATTAGAAAAGCCACCGGGCGTTCCGTTATCTATCGCCGCGTTTTTTTTTTTTTTAACCATGTATGGCTCCTTGAGTCATCCGTTCACCCTCTGAAACAGATGCGTGACTCAGTTGTCTGAAGCACAATCCATCTTCATCAGAAATAAAAAGTAATGATAAGCATACCTCAAAACAAACATCGGTCGGAGGGAACCCCGGGCGGTAAGCTGGCTCGAATAAGACGAGTTCCAGACGCTGCACATGCTCCATATGCTCATTATGGCGCTTGAAATTGGAGAACCACGGCGTTACAGCACTCTCAGATGTATACTTATACAATCGCCAAGTTCTGCACATCGTTTGTCTACACTTGTTTACCGTACCCGATATTAGTGGTGAGAGGCTTTCGTTACTGTACGGAGCGCACGTGTAGCAATTTTGATAGTCTGTGTCATGCTTGGTTCACCTGTTTCGTGGAGATGAAACCGCAAGATCTAGTTTCTACGGAAATAAACATTACAAGATGACGAGTAGCTACTACGAAAGGCACATTGTGGCGATTTCAGATCACAAATAACTGGAATCTCTCGACTCATGTCCCGCTCGCAGGTAGTGGAAAAGGCCCCAAAATTAGGTAGGATCATATGTAGGTAAGATGGGAGTAAATGTCGTAGTAGAACCTCCATATTGCCAATTTTTCCATGCATGCTATTGTTTCCACGAGAAGTTGAGCAACAATGTTGAACAGCTACATATTGCTAGACCCTCGAAGAGCTTTCATCATGATCACAAAAATTGCAACAATATCTGGATGGTCCCTCGCTCGTATTCTCTGCGCTAGGAAGTCAGCAGGTCACAGCGGGTGGAAGCAAGTTGAAAAGGCACGACCTCGCCCTTAAGCAATGTTATAAAATTCCACACTTTGATTCCGATTCATGCGTACTGATTTAGTTTGTTCTTCATGAATGCCGTCTCTATCACATCTCCTCGCGCTTATGGCTGCTGGTAGAAATACCTCATACCAATATACCTTAAAAAGATTAATTAGGTATAGATATACCATATGTTTAAATAGAATTTAATATAATATATGGTACTTCTATCTTCAATTAACGTGCCCATAGGATGGTGACACTTACCATCCTGATCTTCAAGGGAAGTCTGGTGATACAGATATGCGTACGCCTGTTTACTTAAAAGGCCTCACGACACACTAGAATTCATACTGTGCATATTGCGCGAGACAAAAATGTGGAATGAGTAATCATATTTTAGACGAGCTTTATTGAGACATCGACGAAGGAGTAAGCGTGCCTCCAACAGAAGACCACCTATGTAAGTTGCAAACAGCAATTTCTATTTGTCGCGAAATTTGTAATCATAAACCAAGTACTCGCTCGTATTTCAAGATCGTGACCTCTGCTTACTAGCACATTCTGACTGTTAGTTTCCACGTTCTCCTCCGGGTGATCCCAAAGTACATAGCTATGTATATACGCTAGACATAAGCATTTTACAGTATGTATTAAAAGTGGCCTCACCAGAAAATTTCCTGTTAAGGAGTACAGTCTAGATCGAATGTCGATCATGATATTTATTTGGATTTTCTGTTGCACAAAATGCTGCAATGACAGCAACGAGCTGGCTTGATTTCAGTTCGCCGGCATATGTGCTCAGGAGTCTACTCTACTTACCGATCTGCATTTAACATCGATTTACTCGCGCAAATATATACATATATGAGAGCACATCAAGAAAACTTACATTTTGCTTTCTGTGCTGTGTTTCAAAGGTACTTACAAGACCTAGTAAATCAAACGAAGAGTTGGTGTTAGGGCGTTCATGAGCACATTGCCACGTCCAGTGTGCGTTACGCCACGCTTTGTAGTTCGTATATATCAGAGCTGAAGCAGGTCTGTGTCAGTGATTTCTCATGAACATAGCTAGATGTTGTATCAAGCCGATCCTCGCTCTAATCACTAACGATCGTGATATATGACTAAGTTGATCTTCTCGATGCAAACAGAAGCAGTGTGAAAATTTATTATAATACATGTATGCATGTGTGTGTGTGTGTGTATGTATGCATGGACTTTCTAGTCTCCTTAGATGGCTGTGAAGATTCGCCCTCTTGTCAATTTGACCTTTAAGATTGAACATACTAGAATTGCGCACACAGATAGTGCGCCGCTAAACATCTGCACAGAGAGGTATCCAAGGCCGGCCGGGCTTGCACTCTCGATAATGGTTGATATGGGAACGCCTGCAGATGCGATCGAACTCACGACGAAAACAATACCGAAAGCAGATGCCATGTCGTTTTTTTCCACTATGGACGCAGTTATGGGTGCCGACTAAGGCAAGCAAAGCAACAAAAACAAGGGTGAGTAGAAGAAAAAGCAACGGATCCTGATACCATACCAGTGAATAGTACGTATGAGATACGGAGCCCCATACTATCACGAAGCAAAGTAGCGAGCTGTACGTGGTTGCAAACGGCCATAATAAAAAGCAGCATAAGCCAGCTATTGTAGTCGCAATCATGAAGGCGTTAATTCGTCCAATCTTGTCGCCAATGTATCCAACAGCGAAACGGCCCACTGAACTAACGGCGCTGTGGATGCCCATGAGATTGGACGAAATCGCTGTACTGACACCGACAGAGGCTGCATATTCTAGACGGGACCAGATTTATTGTGAGTTCATGCATGTCCCTCCTGGATTGGCTCTTTTCTGTATCCTTACTCGGTAGGTAAAATAAGGGAGGTGATGAAGCGGTAACAGCAAAGGCAGCTGCGATGATCCAAATGATAAAGTTGGCCGAATTGAATGTGGACAACTTGATTGGTGACTTTATAGGGCTGCCTTTTGAACGTTTGCGAGAAACGCGCTCCTTAAACAGAAACATACTGGTTCCGCAGAAAAGACAGGATAAGAAGCCGATCGATCGAAATGCCCATGGAATTCCGTAGCGATCAATGATAATTCCAACCTATTGTTGGGCAAAAGGAGATAAATGATTTTGTAAGGATACACAGCTCAAACTGAAATACGATCTTCAGAGGACACTTTACCATTGAGCTTTCTGCTAAACCACCCAAACCTGCGCCTGCAGAAATTATGCCCATAGCCGCACCCCTTTTTTTAGAAAACCTAAAAGAATATTTTGCTTAATCCTCAGGGACAAAAAAAGAAGAAACAGACGATTACTAACCATTGAGGGATCACGCATGAGACAGCCTACGTTTGACCGATCAGTATGAGGACAAAAGGTCCGGGCGCGCTGCTGCATTGCAGATCTGTTGCTTACCATATAAGAAATTGCAGAGCCAAATCCGAAAAGAACGCCTTGAGACAAATACAGGTGCCAGACCTCTGTTGCGCAAGCAGATAGGAATAATGCAAGCGTCATGAGAATACCACCAAGAGAGAACGTCACCCTCGCTCCGAATCTATCGGCGAGTATCGTTGCAGCTGGCGTCAGTCCGAAAGTAATGAGCGTGTACATGGATCCCACACTCATTAATGCGGTTGTGCTCGCTCTGCCTTTGAACACTGTTTCGGCATGCGCTTGTGCGAATAAGCCTATTTTTTACACATTTAATGAGGCAGAACGACAAAATAATAAGCGTGTTACCCCAAATGTTGCTTGTTCCAAACATGATAAACTGTGACAGAAAGCCTGCAGCAGCGACCGCCCAACCTTGACCTCCATCTGGTATATCTTTATCTTCATCTTCGTCGTCCATTGACTGCCCATTTATCGTCTGAGAGTCCTCCGAATCTAATTCGTCAGCACGGTTAGCGCCCTTCATCCATATTGGTTGGACGTTGACGTACGCTGTACCACATAATCCGATAAGATATTCTCTTTGTCTCCTAACGTCTTATCGCCTTTCTCGGGGTCAGATTCACATATAGTGGAAGACGATGATCGGTCTCGCGTGATTTTTTCTGCCATTGAGTTTGGAAGAAAGATAAAAGAGAAAGAGAGTTTGCTAAGCTCCCGTGAAGCTTTTTGTCGATCCCTTTTTATTCTACCTTTTTACCCCGTTTTTTGGCATCCGTCCGCGTCGATCTAATGCTGCATAATCTGCATTGGCTCGTCTTATATGTATGTTGTAATGTTTTACATACGGATAACAGAGCTGCGGCCAGCGCACAGGTATACAATTGCCTGACATGTCAGATATACCACAATCCTCAAGCTACATAATGCAAGGATGTGCAACATGTTAACTTCTTGGTGTTTTTGTGGATCTACAGGGTCAAAAATAGTACCGCATCGTTCGTGACGTGTAGGGAGGCGTCAACATGATTTTATTTGGTGCATCAAACTTAAGTAGGTATCCTCGTCTAGCGGGATTCAGAAAAAATAACTATATGCGGCTGATCACTGTGATTACCATCAGCAAGGATTGAAGAGAAGTGGCAGAAATTCGGAAGACTTGCTACCACAGAAATGCTGTGGTCATGGTAAAGCTTTTGGAATGTCAGCGAGACGATCACCCGGGGGTAGGAGTTGCCAATTTGGGATTGTTTGCATAATATTTTGTGGTCGTCACCGTGAGAAAGTTTCTCGTCCCCTTTTCTCTTCCCAGTTCTACCAACAAGCAATGCCACTCGACTACTCTTCAGAACCGCAAAGGTCAACTCAACTGATTGTACGCAAAGATAAACCTTTCAATGCTGAGCCGCAGTTGCGTGACCTTGTTCAGCATTATATCACCCCCGAACCCTACCTATTTTGTCGGTCTCATGGACCGCTTCCTCGTTTGCCACACGATGAGCATCAGATCAAGGTCAACGGTTATACTTTCACAGTCGGCGATTTTAAAACCAGGTTCAAGAAAACTACTGTGTTAATGGCTATGCAGGCAAGTAGTTGTACCATTACTGCACGCTGTGAGATCAGCTTGTTTTCTTTTTTTTTTTTATTATATTGATTCGAGGGTGAGCATAGCCACTGACTTTATCATTTCGCTATACTTGCGTTTTCTACCCCCATCCGTATACAGTGTGCTGTAAGTAGTACTTGTAATATAGAATCCAGCCCCTCATTCATGAGCTTACCTATGAAGGAGTATATAGGGCAACCGCCGTGACGGACTTCACAAGGTCAAGCACACGAAAGGAGTGATTTGGGGCCCAGGGGCGGTTGGGAATATTGTATTCGGGGGCTGTCGTCTCCGTGATGTTCTCCACGCTGTTGGAATCAGCACTGCATCTGTGGGTCGACTGGATAATCTACATGTGGCGTTTGAATCTGTTGAAAGGGTATGTAAGGGGATGAGGATCGTCTCGGACCAAGTTCAATACTGGAAATTTCACGCTAATCACATGGTCTTTTTCCTTTCGTTTTCAGTGCGAGGAGGACAGATGCTATGGGTCATCCATCCCGTTATCAAAAGCATTGCAAGTATTTACTTCAAATAGCCTGACTTTCCAGTTGCCCTAATATGAAAAGGAAATAGGGATGAGTTTGGAGATGTGCTTTTGGCATACGAGGTATAATCAAAAGAGCTAGGGTGAACACAAGCAAACTGATGTGAGCAAATAGATGAATGGTGCACCGCTGACCTTAGATCACGGGTATCCTATTCGTGTTGTTGTACCAGGTTTGTTTTCCATCATAATAGACATAAGGTCAGCGAGTGCATGTGCTCATTTTTTTACTGATAATGAAGGATATATCGGCGCGCGCAGCGTGAAATATCTTAAGACCATTACCGTGCAAGAGGGTGAATCAGACGCTTATTTCCAACGGACAGACTACAAGATACTGCCAGAACAGGTATAAGAGATGATGTCACACGGCTGGTTTTTTTCCATGAATTGCAAAACAAACCTTGGGTTGTTTAGGTGGAGAACGAGAAACAAGCAGCGGCGTACTGGGATAAGTGCCCATCCATTGGTGAATATAATGTGCAGAGCTACGTTTGTAACGTGGAAAAGGGAGTTGCTACCGGCTATGCGCTGTCCGGTGGTGGGCGCAGTATACAGCGCGTGGGTAAGACGTCAATTTCTTACTTGATGAACTTGAACCTTATTGCTTGCTTGTCCTAGATGTCTCCGGAGATGACGGCAAGACCTGGACACTAGCAGAACTGTGCCAGCCACACGAGGGTCCACGTGCTTGGGGCTGGTGCTTATGGACAGCACGAGTAAAGCAATGTCCAGGCGTACCGGTAGTTTGTCGGGCCGGTAAGTTCAAACGGCGGTCGCACGCTTAAGCAATGATGGGCACTGACCGAGAATCCGCGCATGGTGTTTCTCGATCTTTCCTTTCCGCATAGTCGATTCGGCAGGTAACATACAGCAGGAGCATCCGTTGTGGAATTATCGCGGTGTTATGAACAACGCCTGGAGAGATCCCGTTCCTCCGAATCTCTAATGATATATTACGTGACATGTGCACATATTATTCATATGCGTAAGAGGAATCAGATATCATCTGAGAGAAGAAAGAAGACACACTTTTATTGGCTTTTACATATGTACAACGGTGGGCGGAGAGTAGGGTGGATACGTGAGGATGGAAAAGAAGAGTAGAGTCGGGAAAGGGAAAGAATAAGGTGATTTTTTTCGGCAGGCATAGGAAATGAAATAAGACAGTACGATACGATTAGAGGGATTGGGTATTATAGAATGGCATACGGCCACCCGTTTGCTTCTCGCGGATCAGTTGGAGGATATGCCGCATACCCTTGCGTGCCTTCGATGCGTTGGCAGCAAAGTTGGACTGACCGAAGCCTTCGATCCGACCGGCCATACCCCACCCGAAACGTGAAACGATGCACGCTTCCGACTGACACGACGTCCAGCTCGGGTTGTCTTGGTGAGGCTTGAATATTTGCGTCTCCACGACCTGCATGATGCGAACGTGGTTGAGGTTTTTTGTGCGTGTCGTCATAGTCATCGTCTTTGGGTCCACTTCAGACTCCTCGATAATAAACGCTTGTGAGTTCTTTACAAGCTATGATAATTTCTTTATGTTAGTTTATGCTGCTTTGACAAGGGTGAGCCTTACATTCTCCGGGAACCACTTTGGCAGTTTGCCCTTTTTCAATACGATTCGTGTTGTCCGTAGAATGCCTTGCTCATCGACATAGCGGTCCAACACGTCCGTCGCAAGAACTAGAGGTCCTTATGAGTGCCCATTTTCTTTCCAATTGCTATTGCTTACCGTGAGAAGCAAAAGGATTCGGATACCTCAGCCAAAATGCGTAAGTCACATTTTGCCATGGATGTCTGTTATAATGAGTTCTCAGAAGTTCATTTAAGCAGGATTCAACTTACTCATAGTTATATACATGCTGGTAGAATTTCACCATATTCTTTTATTAGAATTGTGTGTGGAGAAGTGGTGGGAGGGGTTTAATGGAGGAAAAAAAAAGGCGTCCAGCAACGGTGGCGCTGGTCTAACGGTCGGTATCGGCTAACTTTTTGACCGGGCCCCGCCTCCCAATCAGCAGTCACTGCATCATGAGCTTTGTCCTTTTATATTACATCATCGCTGTCAATCCTTGTGACAAAGAGAAGTACGCTTCGTATCCCAATCCATATCATACATTCCAATGCAATCAAGCTTCGCAAAGTAAGATTACTGATGAGTTTCTGTCCTATAGTACTATGGTTCTTATTGCATTCCAGGTGCATTTGTTTGGACGCCAAATGGAAAAGTAGTTTAGTGGTGCCTCGGCTGAGGTCGGGTTACAAATCAAAGAGGGTCCTCCCATTGAATTTGTCATTGTCGCGAAATTGGAAGGAGAGAAAATTCCCCTTGTCTCTATCCAAGCTAATCAACCACATAAACTCTCATAAAATAATCCTTGCAGAGTAACTAATATCAAGTCGCGGCCCTAATGGCATGGAGTGTATACGAAGCAAAGATTGTACAAAGCAAAACTGAATGAACATGTATCTTTTTATTCTCTACTGTATTGTTCGGCATATTCATTTATTTTAAAAATGCTGGGGGTTTTACAGATGCCTTCCTTTTTTCCCGTCAAAGAGGGAAGCAGTTCATATACATAATGTATTAGAAAGCATACTTTAATAGGACAAAATACTACGCCACCCACATCTTTTTGGATATTTCTGCGACTTACCGAAATATTACAAATCACTTCGACACCGTAGAAATATATAACCCAGGCCAGGTCACTCCAATGGGGAGGGGTCAACCATTTCTCCTCGGGGAACGGATTGCGAATTTTCTCTCTTCTCTTCACCATACTCCTCACTCTCGCATACACATCATGGACTCACTATCAAGTCCTGACCCGCTCAAATCGCCTTACGCTCATATATACGCAGAATTCGACGACTCTTCCGATAGCAGCGATAATAATAGCCTTGGCAACGGCAATGGCAACAGCAGTAACGATGAGAGTGCAAAAATCAGAAGCACAGGTGCACGGATGCCGATACGTAAAATTAGGCCGCGCCGATCAGCCCGACTAGGGAAAACAACGAGGCGGTACTACAATGACAGCGATACAGACGACTATTATATCCCAGATGACGAGGACGACGAAGACGACAGTACAGGTCGCCGGGAGAGGAAAAGACGAGCCCCAGATATGAAACGAGACAAGCGCGGTATGTGAAAACAGGCCAAAGACAGGTTTGTCTAGGCGCAGATGACTAATCATAAGCGCGCAGGCACCAAGCGTCCTCATTCGTTCGAATTGCAGGAAAAAGGTAAAACGTCGGACTCCTGTTCGTATATCTTTATGCTTCGTTATTGTATGAACTCAATCACTCGTAGGTCATAATCCCAAACGTTTTCAATCGAGTTCTTCGACACTGGTACGTCTATACATGGCTGAATTCTTTGATCCATCAGGCGGTAACACATAGCATATAGTACGACCCCAAACAAAAACGCAAGGCACAAAACCGAGCAGCTCAACGCGCGTTTCGAGCAAGGAAAGAGCAACTTGTACATGAACTTCAAATGCGTATCCAGGAGCTCGAGACGACTAGTCAGCAGGATGAAAAGCTGACACAGGAGAACGACAGACTGCGGGAACAGTTACAAGCGTTGGAAGAAGAAAACGCCCTGTTGCGACAGGCCCGATTCACCTTTGATCCCGGTGAGAGCGCAACAAACACTGTCGTCCCTAGTGGCAGTCAGCTCGAATACCCCTTGTGCAATCAATCATTCCTACATACCTCATACGCATAAAAATTCTACATTATTGTCTCGCTTCAACTATACAGACTAACTCTATTCTCTTCAGTGCTTGCACACCAAGAAATTTGCTACTAAGCATCTTTCTGTCGACTTAATTGCCATCAATTTTTTCTTTAAATAGTTTGATTATGGTGGATATTCAGTTTACGAAAAGCTTTTGTCCTGCTTTTCCCTGAAGTCTGTTTACGGACATGAGTCAACAATCTAAAGTCCTCGTAGGGCGACATACACTATAGATCATTCCTCTCCATGGAATCAGCATACATAAAGTTAAGGTGATCCTATTTGCTGAATACGGGAGCGTAATCTACTTATGCATATGTAACGTATGATGGCATGCGGCGGATGATACGCGTCCTGTGTATGCGAGGAATGTACGACTTGATGGCAATTATAACCCATCATTCCAAGCAAGCGCAAAACTCCCCATGAACTTTTGTTCATTCACGTATCACTGGCTCATTATTTCTAACTTACAGTGAAGCTTTCCATAATGGTGGCTTCTATCTACGGCGAGTTCCCTGCGCATTTCAGCATATACAATATATGTATATGTTTAGTTGTACAAGGTTGCAGACTCCGTACTAGAACTAGCAGAAAAGTTGGTTTTGTCAAACACAACAATGTAAATGAGAAGTTCGTGTTCTTGATCCATAAAAGACATAACCCGCACGCCGTACCACTCCGGATGAGAATCGACTTATTCATACGTAAACAGAAGGGATCTTGTAGACAAGAGTGTGATACCCGTGTCCAGTTCCTAAAGCCTGCATATTGATCCCGTTGAACTCAGCAGATCGCACGTCTACCAGGGGTAGATATCCGTCAAACATGAAATTGCACATCTTTGGCTGCGACACGCGCAAGCCATCCAATAGGTATATTTCTTTTGACAAACATGGGGAATAACGGGAGAAGAAAATAGTAGCGAGATACCATAATTCGATAGTCTGAGTATATATAAATATGCATCTGGTTGCTTGCAGAGTTCTTTGTACATTCATATGCTGCGATTAATAGATAACACGACGGTCAATCTAGAAAGAAGTCAGTAAGATATGTGCATTACAAGGTTGGCAACTTGTACCTTAATGACGATGGGTGGTTCTTGGGTATTGGGACGTGATATTTCCGCGAGTTCGCGACCAGCCTAAGATACAATTAGCTGAGTTGATTCAGGGCAAAGGGTATTAAAAAGATCTTACACTCCACGTGCCACCATGGATAAGCTGGGAGAGAGAGAGACGTTTTCGGTTGAGGCCAAATGTCTCACGAACGCGATCGGCAACGATATCCAGATAGGCAACAGTCAGGGCACGCCATTCAATCACGACGGGGTCACCCATCTCAAACATGGGAGCGATCTCGACCTTAGGCTGGCCCGGGAGGAGCGAGTTTTGACGGTAGTTTTCGAGACCGCGTTTTAAATCGGCGGGCTTAAGTGTGATGAAACCGGTATCCATCAAGAGTCCGCCGTTTCGGTACTCGGGCAGGACCGTCAGTTGCTCGGTGCCTTCGATGGTAGCACCTAAGAGCTTCTCCATCGGTTCAAGGAGCGAGTAGACGAGCCACTGAGACAGACGGTGGAAGCATACAAAGTTATCTTCAGAAGTCTCTGAGCTGATGGCTGAGCATGGCCAAACATCACCGAGATTTGGGGTCCCGCCCTTGCCCTCATCGGATGCCCAGATCTCACCCATTTCTTGCACAACAGGCCACAAGGTCTCGAGGTGGATGAGGGGTCCTTTTTTAGTGTTGATCGTGGTTGGGTGCGCGAGTAGATAGTCTATAATATAACATATGCGTGTTAGACATCTGGATATTGTCACACAAAATGGCTTCTATATACCCATGAGGTGGCCGGGTCGTGGTACGGTCGTGCCAAAATAGTCTGGTCGTGATTGAAGGGTTTGGCCGAGGTGACGCAGAAGCGCAAGTCTGTCCTCAAGACCGACAAGGGCGCTAACTGAGTCAATTTGGAAGCCTCGCGCGAGTGTTTCGTCAGAGAGATGAAGTAACGCCTCAGCTGCAGAAAAAAAATAAAAATTAATATAACGGATCAGAGCGAAATGAATTCAAATAAGCTTACAGTCAACTCGATGAGGTTTACTGGGATCGCTGGAGAAAACACCGGCATTGAACATTTCGAGGACGGCGATGGCGATACCCTCGTTGCGCTTATGAGTCCTGCCCGTCAGCTGCTCGCGGTATGACCAAACATGTCCAGCCTCGAGATCGAGGAGGACAGCTACTACAAAGAGATCAATGATACGGCGCGTCTGCTCCATAGCGCCTTCACCGAGACTCGCCCATGCATTGATCAGATTCTTGATGCGTGGCCGGCCGCCGGCATCAAAGTATCGCCAACAGCCGTGAACTGGAATGTCATCGGGTTTATCATAGTCGCGCTTGATGAGCGAGACAACCAGTTTGATCATGTCGTCGAGTTTGCTCTGGTCCACTTCAAAATGCTCGAGTCGATGACGCACAGCTGCTTCCTGGACCCGGAAACACCGGTCGCGTACGGATTGCAGGCTCTGAAGATATTCGTTCGTAGCCATAAAAGAGAGGGTATGGGAAGGAAGGCGAAGGAGGCGGGGGAGGAAGGGAAGAATGAGCAAGAGAAACAGGACCGAGATGAAAGAAAGAAGAAAACCGTCAAACGTTTTGGCAGAAGACTAAAAAGTAAAGGAATTTTGTGTGCCACCTTGACGACAACTTGGAGTCCTACCCACGGGCTTGTTTATCCTTGCCGATCCTTGCCATTTTGGGGGCATCCAAGTCCCACTCTCCTTTCTTATCGTCTTAATGATACTCAAGCATAGGAGCGTATACGCGCCTTTATTGCCGTACGTGGCAAATATTTGCTTATACCTCCTCCTGTATCTGACGAATTGTCTGCCACAATCAATGTATATCCTAGTTTTTGTCCCTATTTCTTGCTCATTATAAGTTTTGTACTCTGAGCTGACAATTTGTCTCCTTTATCCATAGACTGACCTTCTTTTTGATGAAGCGATCCTGTGCAACGTGGTACCCAGGACAAAGGAAAACACAGAGCGAATTTCGTCAAGAGCAACAACGTGTCCAGTCGCGTGGTACTACTTAGGTAGCAGCAACACAAGAAAAAAGCTTTCTTTAGTCATTTCATGGGTATGTCTGCGTGCAACATAAAATCTTCCCAAGTCATGAATTCAATTGCAAACAAGATAAGTACGAGGTGGAAGACAAGGTTATTGAGGCCAGGTTCAGCACCAATTTTCCCCGCGTCGCATGCATAATAAAGTTGCAACTTTTTGGGATGATGGCATGTGAGTTTTGCCCTGAGATGAAGATATGAGCAAGCCTCTAATTTTCACAAGGCTAGCAATCCGAATTTTCTTTTTTCCGGCTTGTCGGATTGATTATAGCATCTGACGACTTACATCGATACTCCTTCTCTTCCTTTTATTTTTTAGCACTTACCCAGGAAGCGGGAAGAATAACAGTAAAAGTGTTCTAAACAAAATCACCCCTTAGCGCCGAACGTCATATTTACATCAATAGTAACAGGAGTAGCAGTGGCGCTCAGGATTTGGCTACTAATTTAGGCATTCGCCCGTGCTTTTTCATAATTGGGAATAAAGCACATCATTGTTTGATGCAG
This sequence comes from Syncephalastrum monosporum B8922, assembly GCA_000697355.1. Lineage (NCBI taxonomy): Eukaryota > Fungi > Mucoromycota > Mucoromycetes > Mucorales > Syncephalastraceae > Syncephalastrum > Syncephalastrum monosporum. The sequence continues at coordinate 51,371 of JNEN01000805.1, read as the reverse complement.
TTACCTAACCCCCTTGTCGTCTTATTGTTTCTTACTCAATAACTACGACAACTGTGGCGTCCAGTCTACTACAGCTATCTCCTTATGCCAAAAGTAGATATGGTCATAATGAAGAATGGATATTCCACACACACAGTGTCTGTGTTAGAATATCAGCATGATTGTTTATGGTGCATGATTCTTTACGTGTTGATCTTGAGTTTAGACAACAAGTCAGAAGCTCTATGCATGTTTGTTTTCACATAATCTTACAAGATTTTGGGCTTTAGATAGCGAGGAACTCATCAATATATCTACATATACAACTTCACACAGTGTGATGTTATGGATGTGCCAAGGGTGACTTTAATAAGAACACGCTAGCAACGAGGGCAAATTCATTCTATGAAAATCAGCCAGATAGACAAACAGCATCATCTCGAGCGTCTAGCTGGGTCACTATTATGATATAACAGATGCAGAGCATTAGGAAATAAAAGATATCCGCAATGATAGATGCAGGAAAACACACACAAGGAGCGCGTGGTAGATTAGCAAATATCGTATTCTTTGAACAAGAAACACACACTTTTTAAGCAGAATGAGTTCACACGCTAAAGCTATTGCTATCGACTACACAATACGACAGGTATTCAACGAGTAACTACTGATGTGAATAGTTTAATTACCAATACTGTTAGATTAGCACAGCTTGAAAAACTTTGTACAATTTACAACCAGTGGATTTTCATAACGCTGCGATAGCACAAGTACAAATACAGAAAGATTATAAAGGATGCTGCTGCTTCTTTGAGCCATTTTTATAAAGTACTTGAAGTGCTGAAAATGGAATAACATCGGTCAGTAGGAGAGAATATATCCTCTGTTTGTGGAAAAGGATACAGTAAGGTCAGACAGAAGCTAACACTGTAGCTACTGGTATGTATTTGAGGGCTACTTTGTGACAGGGGATATAGTATACTATAATGGCTTAGATTACACAGCCGAAGATACGAACGAAATGTTTGAGTACTTCTACAACTGTAAAATGAATAACACAACAAATAAGGATCATGACCCATGACTGCCAACCGACAGAGGTCAGCTCGAGCCAATCTGAGATACCTTTATAAGGAAGGTTAGGCAAGGCAGATAAAAGTAAGGTTTCATCAGATCAAACTTACCAGGACAATAGACACCCAAAATCATACAGCCGAACGAAATGATGAAAGCAGCAATCATCCACTTGTTTCTGATAATACCAGTCCTGAACACTGATAGATGAATACTGCGTGAGAGGAACGAGTGCATAAGCTGAAGTGTAGTCAGACACGTGAACACGAGAGATTGAGCGTCGTGTACTTCATAGCTGAACACCTTCTGTGATATCAAGTAAACCGCTATGGATAACAGTGCCATGCACATGGATTGGATAAAAATAATAAGCCAGGTGACTTTGGTGACGACGCCAGTGTTCGGATTTCGCGGTGGGCGTTGCATAAGTCCGCGCTCCTTGGGCTCCACACCCAAGGCCATAGCAGGCGGGATATCAGCGATGATGTTGGCCCACAGAATCATCATGACCGTCAAAGGTGTTTCCAAGTCGGCAATGGCACAGATAAGCATGAGGAATATTTCGGCACCGTTACAGCTCAGCAGATAGACGATGAACTTGAGAATATTATCGAACACATGGCGACCTTCTTCCACTGCGGCAACGATCGTCGTAAAGTTATCATTGACTAGCACCAGGTCCGCAGCTTGTTTCGTAATTTCCGTGCCTGCTTGGCCCATAGCTACGCCGACATCAGCGCATTTAATAGCGGGCGCGTCTTTGGGAAAATAGTTAGTATAATATTATTTTACCAGAGGAGAAAAACCTCACCATTCACACCGTCACCTGTCATGGCTACGAGCTCCCCCCGTTGCTGAAGTGCCTTGACAATCTTGAGTTTGTTGTCGGGGCTGACACGTGCAAATACGTTAGGAAAGGGGTTAAGCTCTATAATGGCATCGTCCGAAAGCAGATCGAGCTCTCGTCCCAGAATAGCGCGGCACTAATTAGACGTGAAAATCAGTATATGGACGTATGTGCGATAATGTTTCCATACCATGCCAGGAACCTCAGCCTTGAAAATGCCAAGCTTAGACGCAATTGCCGTGGCGGTATCCACGTGATCGCCTGTTATCATCATGACTCGGATACCTGCTTTCTGGCATGTTTCGACGGATTCCTTAACGCCGTCCTTGGGAGGGTCGAGAAGACCAACGAGGCCGACAAAGGTTAGGTCGGACTCAGTCAGCGCACTTTCCTCCCGTGATCCGAGAGTTTTAAGCGCCAAGCCCAGTACGCGCAGGCCCTGGGAGGCCATGCGCGAGCTCTCGTCGGTCACTGCGGACGCAAAGTCGTCGGTCATATCTTCATGGTTAGAGTCGGGCAGCATGTAGCTGGTGCATTTGCGGAGTAGCTCTTCAGGTGCACCCTTGCAGAGCAATAGGGTTTCATCGTCGCCGTGGGCAACAGCCGTGCTCATCAGCTTTCGCTCGCTGTCAAAAGCACGCTCAAAAAACTTCTCATACGCTTGCCAGTGGGAGCGACCGGCGTTGGCTTTTTGGGCTGCGACAGTAAGAGCGACTTCGGTCGGGTCACCGACGGTTTGCCATTGCTTCGTTTCTGGGTCAAAGTTGACAGAAGAATTGTTGCATAGGGCAGCAATCAGGCATGCGTAACGTAAGTGTGCCGTGTAGTCGTCTGGCCGAGACGTGTCAATTTTGCGAGGTCGGAGTGCTGCATAATCAACGTTCGCGTCAGCTGAGGCTGCCGCATTCGACTGTGATCTCCGTACATGGATCATGCGACGACGCAGCTCAGCCGGCTCCATCATGATTTCGCCGCGGGTCGGATCCAAAGACGTTGACTCGGTAAACCGATATAGTGTGTTATCACCTGTCCAGAGTTCGGCTGTGCCCATCTTGCCTTCGGTCAAGGTGCCGGTCTGTATGTGGTAATGCAAGTGAGATATGCAACCCCATGCAGTCATGACGTGTGTCTTCTGCCACGGACTTACCTTGTCTGAGCATATCACGGTAACACTGCCAAGTGACTCAACTGCTGGCAGGGTTCTGACAATGCAGTGACTACATATATGAAAATAATCAGTTATGATTTTCCGACATGTGCACGTTGGAATCTTACTTCGCTGCCATACGACGAACACCAAGGGCCATCGTCACAGTTGTCACAGCGACAAGGCCCTCGGGAATGACGGAGACAGCCAAGCTTTAAAAGAGAGAAGGCAGATTAGATGTCATATTACGAGACGCAGTGGAATGTACCTGAGGCCAACGTTGACCATCTCTTTGACGTCTTTCTTCCAGGCGATACCAATGACAACAACAAGCGCACATAAAACAACGGCGATTATCACGAGACAGGTACCAAGTTTAGCGAGGCGGCGTTGAATCGGTGTTTTCGTTTTTTGCTTGGACCCAGCGTGGATTGCTGTGCTGATTTTACCAATCTAAACCCAATCGAGTGAGCGTCTCTTTCGCTTGCTTGTCTGTTGTCTCACCTCGGTTTGTATGCCTGTCCGTACAACGATACCCTTACCACGCCCACGGGCCACTGTAGTGGACATGAACGCATTGCCAAGACAATCACCGTTGGGTATCCGTCTCGACTGTACATCCATAGGGAAGCCATAAGTTCATCGTGAAAATGGATCCGTCTGTTTACGTACCTTCGCCTTGATAGCATCTGTCTTTTTCGTGACAGGTAAACTTTCGCCTGTAAGGATGCCTTCGACAAGTTCCAGCTGTGCGACATCAATGAGTCGTATGTCGGCCGGCACGGCGTCGCCTTCTTCTAGAATGACGAGGTCACCGGGTACCAGGTCTGCAGAGTCAACCATTTGTTGTTCTCCATCGCGTATGGCTCGTGCCTAGACCAAAACAAGCGAATAAGACAAAACGCGGAAACCCGGGATTTTTTTTTTTTTTTGGCAGCCAAAAAAAGCAAAAAATTTGCTCACCATGGGCACGGAGAGATTCATGAGAGCACTGAGCGTCTTACTCGCTTTCCACTCTTGGCTAAAGCCAATGATGGTATTCAGAACAATGACAATAAGAAGTACGGCCATGCTATTGAACTCCTGTTGGCCCGCTTCCACAATGGCTGCGGCGAGAAGGATAAGGACCATAAAATCAGTTAACTGAGTCCAGAGCATTTTGAGTGCAGATGGTTTGGGAGGGTCGGGTAGCTTATTATTGCCATATTGTTCACGCAGCGGTGATAAGAGTGCAGTGGGGAGACCCTTCTCGGGATCGGTATGCCGGAACATGCGCAGTAGTTTGTCTACGGACCGGTCAAAGTAGAGCGCCTGAGGGGGAGGCAGGACATGCTCCAATGTGGCTGGTCGAGGCATCTTGGCTTTTTCGGAAGCGACCTCATTGGCGAGGGGTGAAGTCAGCAGCTGATCGAGCTCATAGCCCTCCTTGACGAGGTCGCGCCAGTCGCCAAGGTGTGGAAAGTGAGTGCTGAGAAGCTGAACCATAGCAATAGCACCGCGTTTCTGTTCCTGCGAGGAAAAGGATTGGCAGCGATAGTGGATTTTAAGATGATCTCGTAGTTCGTAAACATCCTTCTCGGCCACAGCGGCGCGGAATTCAGCAACTTCTTCGATGAAGTCACCAAACAAGAAGAAGGCAATGTCTGCAGCAGGCGTGGTACGTTTCCGCAGCAGGTTGCCTTCGGTGTGACCTGTGTTGAGCAAGAGTGCTTCGCAGAGGCGGCTCATCAAGTTTTGATCAAGGTGTGGGTGTCTGTCGTCTCGTATGCGATGGTCCATCACGTAACGAAGGCCCTCCAGGACCTCCTCCAAAGAAATGGTCTTGTTGTCCTTGACATCGAAAAGGTCGTGGACTGTAACACACCATGTGAGTATTGAGTGGAGAAATATAACATCTCAAGCTGAGCAGAAGAATGAAGCTCACCGTGCACCTCAATCTGCTGTTCGACAGACGCTTTGCCATCAATGTTGATATCAATTGTTGTGTGATGAGGCTGCACATGGTCAGTATTTTCTACGCTTTTGGTCATCGGGTTGCGGAAGGAAACAAAGGAAAGGAAGAAAGTGCGTGGATGTTTGGAGGCTTTATGCAAAAATCCAGTTGTGTGCTCATGACATCAGGAACGACACGCTTTTCGTTTATTCCCTGTTTAGTACATTACTCTCCTGCCCCCTTCTCTCCCAAAGTGTGTTATCGCTCACAGGATTTCACTTTTTTATTTTTATCTTGCAAAGGCAAATCGTCTCATAACAAAATACGCTTGCGGCAGCCACTTATGCGGCTGGATGCATCGACTACTGTGGATCGGCGCAGATTAACTTTTGCTTCCGAAGGAGGCTCATCTTGAGCCGTTTATCCTCTGTACATCCCTCGTATCAAGGATGCATGGTCTCGGAAATAAATATGCGCTACTAACAAGCGCAAGGACGGCCAACTTGCTTGCTTGTGATGACCTGGAAAAAGAAAAGAAAACAAGAGCACAACAAAGAGTGTGGAGGACGAAGAATGAGTGGTCCAAAAATGGCATGGATTCAAGGGCCGCCACCAGTGAGGTATAAACGATAAACGTTGGGTGAGTTGCTGGACCTGTCGAAAAATCAGCGGCCCCAAGCAGCAGAGTTTCACTTTCAAAGAGCCATATAAGAAAAGAAGCAATGGGCGAACAGGTCAACAGCAATACAAGCAACAACTTCCTCAAGAACCTGTCTCAAAAGAAGTACGCGTGGATGCAATCCACGCCTGCTGCGTCTGCGTCTACTTCTGCTTCTGGCGCTGCTTCTGCATCGCAATCATCACCACCCAGCCAGCCCACTACTTCGGCGCACCCTCCACCAGCCATCCACCAAAAAGAAAACAAACGATCCTCTGAAGACACCAAATCAAAGAAGCAACATCGGGGCACAAAGCGTGCCTCGCCTTCATCCCAGAGTGTGGAAGAGACAAAAAAAGACGATCGGTCGTTGTCACCTCCAGAGGAGGACAAGCAGTCGACGTCCGCTCTGCCCGCGCCTTCGACCCCTTCCGCAGACGAATCCGGGCTCTCTCCAGCGCCTCAGCCTGCTTCAACTCCTTCCGTTGTCCCTGCTAAGCGCAAAAAAGAGCGCAAGCAGCTCCCGTCGCACCAGCAACAGCAGCAGCAGCAACAACATCGCTTTAAATACACAACGTTCCCCGTCAAAGGGTTCAATATCCTTCCTACGCGCAACATCACCAGCTCCTTCGATCGCACAGACACGTCCTATTTCCCGGGCCACACCGTAGAGGATGCGGCTGATATTGCTCCCGATGTAAGCCTGTCGACACCCAGTTGATATCTTGCCTACCTGTTGACTCACTAATGACGCGCATTCTCTTTAGCCAGAAGAAGAAGCACGCGATACGATTGTGATCCATCCTGGTTCCCGCAACCTTCGCATTGGCCTCTCGTCTGAAGCGTTCCCCAAAACAGTACCGCATGTCATTGCACGACGGATGCAAAAGAGCTCACTCACAAAAGAAAACCGTGAAAACGGCGTTAACGAGAAGAACGAGGTCGATGCCATCGCAGCAGCGGCAGAGGCCGTGACCGAGGAAGAGGACCAAACAATGGACGAAGACGACGACATGAACGACGACATGAACGACGATGAGAATGAGGACGAGACGACGGCACCCATCGCACACCCGCCGCCACGCACGGTTGTCGATGCTAATAGTTTGGGATACAACCGTGACGAGGCACTCCGTGAAATTAAGAACGAGTTGAAATGGCGTATGAAGGCTGCCAAACGGAGGGCTGTGCCTAATGCAGAAGGCCAGGTAGTCGGCTTCAATACTCAGGCTTACCAAGAAACAATCCCGGATCACAACGACCCTTATAAAGTCGAATGGACAGAAATTGCCAAGGGTGAGTCACCCGCATACTTTGTCGGCGAGAAGGTATGTTAAATTGTGTGCGTGTGTGCGTGCGCTGATGGATCAGGTTAACACGATGTCTTGAATCATTTATTCAGGCCTTGAACCTGCCTCTGTCGCAATATCCGAAGTACAGCCTCATGTATCCCTGGAAAAATGGGACTCTCAATGCACACGATTACAAAAGCATCCAGGAAGTGCTTGGCGATTTACAAACCATATGGACAGAAACCATCCGCAACGAACTCGAGATCGATGAGATCACTTTTGAGGTAGCGTACCTGGTGCAAAGGGCATGCGCACGTGCGCGCTTGGATAACCTTCCTTCTGATTATTGCTCATTTGGCTGATATTTGTTGCAGAACTACAATGTAGTCTTGGTTATCCCAGATACATTCAATCGGCGGTACACTTGTGAGCTGATGACGATGCTCTTGCGGTATATGAAGTTCCGAGGAGCCTTTGTGCAACAGGTACGGCCCGCTTGCAGCTAGTAGCTAAATAGGGGGTTGCTTACGCCATGTTTGTAGGAGTCGATGTGCGCCACCTTTGGCGCTGGTGTATCCAGTGCATGCGTTGTAGATATTGGAGCCCAAAAGACGAGCATTGCATGCATCGAAGACGGCGTCTGTTTGGTTGACTCACGGTATACCACACCACCTTCCTCATTCAGACACACTGGGCTAATACACTTGTCTGCTAGGACAACTATCTCTATCGGTGGGGATGATATCACAAAGACGTTCGCATCCTTCCTGCTCGCCAACAAGTTTCCGTACAGTGACATCAGTCGAATGCGCTCTTACGACTGGCGGCTTGCAGAGGAGCTGAAAGAAAAGTGGTGCACGATGAACGAAGCTGACATCAGTGTGCAAGTCTATGACTTTTTCGTTCGTGTACCACGGGAATCGACCAAGAAGTACCAATGCAAAGTTTACGACGAAGTGTTTTTGGCGCCATTGTGTCTGGTATACCCAGCGATCCTGAATGCGCAGGACAAGACAGGCGGTCAGCAATGGGTTAGTTCGGATGTGATCGACGACATCGCAGATGAAACTCAGAACCATGCAGTAAGTACATCCGAGTCGCTAAGTTTTTCTTTTGGCGCTTACAGCTGCATGCAGGTGCAGAATTACGATGTTTTCCCGCTGGATGTAGCTATTGCACAATCCATCAAAACCGCTTCAGGGGCTTCGGAAGAGCGCATGAAACGTTTTTTTACAAACATCATTCTTGTGGGCGGCGGCGGCATGATCAGCAATTTTAACCGTGTCCTGGAAGATCGAATCCTGTCGACCGTGATCGCCCAGGCTGCGGCGATGGAGCGCGTGGAAGTGCTTCCTGCGCCGCGTGAATTGGATCCACGACTGCTCATGTGGAAAGGCGCCTCTGTGCTGAGCAAATTGGACACAGCCAAGGAGATGTGGATCGGTCAGCAAGAATGGGATGCGATCGGTGGACGGTGTCTTCGCGAACGTGCTCTTTTTATCATGTAGATTTTATATTCCATTTGTTAATCTAAAGAACGTACAAAATCAAGCACAAATTCAGACAGCTCGCTCTGTCCTTGGGTGGTAGTGACTGAATGGCCGCCGGAGTGGATGGTGGTAAAGCGTTGAATAGCAGGACATATACGCTGGAAGCGCGCAAAGACATCCATCGGATCCCGAGGGCTTGACCAGAACTCGTCGTCTTTGGCGACGACCCACGCCATCGGCGTCGTGATGCCATCGTACAGGCGCTTAATGTCGTCGTCCGACAGGTCTGTAGAGAAGACGTCGTCGTCGCCTCTATGTGGCCGTCGACCCCATACAATTAATACGGTGACCCTTGATTATCTCGGATCATTTCTCTTGCATATCACGTACCCAGGTGCATAAAGGGATAGAAAACGCGACGCAGTGATTGGATCTTCGCAAACAGCACGTGGCATGTAGTCGCGGGCCCGACCGTCCTTGACCATGGTATCGGCAAGAGAGAGATAAATATTGTACTTGTTTCCAACAGCCTTCGAGAAGGCTTCTCGGTCCGAGACCGGTGCTTGCAAGATATAACCGTCCACGCGGTTCTTTCCATTCTTGTTATGCCAGTAGCAGTCCTGTGAGCCTAACAAGATGCATCGCGTGAGCACCCGCTCTCGCGACCGCAAAGACCAATCTGTACCTGTTGAGTGACCCATAAACACGATCTTTTCCTTGTTCTTCTTGGTACGCAAAAAGTCAACGAGCGCGTCCAGCTCATCGCAGTCGGTCTGAAGATCGACGGAGCCGTAACCAGTGTAGCTTGATGACAGATTTACTTGGACAAAAGACCATCCGTCCTCGGCGAGCGGGTACTGCAAGGGATCGAGGAAAGGGCAAGCATTGAAGCCATCACCGAGACCGCCAATGAAGACGACCGCTTTTGTCGAATCCAGAGGACCTGATTCAAACGCAGTCCGACGCGATTCCTCTTGGTAGGTGTACAGAGTGCCTTCGAACTGCATGGCGAAGCGAGTGAAATATGCTTGTCGTTTGGCACTCAGTAGTTTACAGTGTCATACGCGTGTTGTGTCATGCATCTATTTTGGAAATTAGCACCATCCCAAATTTGGAGCCACAGTGTTCATGTAGACAAGCTCGGCAACATAATATACTGTATGTACTGTACATCACTTGGAACGATAAGCCATTAGGCACGACGACTTCTGAAGACACGACCGCATATTTGTAAAGATGTACTCAGCAGCGGATGGTGTGAGTACTCATTAGACTTTGTGTCTACATTAACTGTGGTCTACTTGATAAAGAAGCAGTAGATGGAATGTGCATATGCAATGGAATAGAAAGCTACTCTGATTCTTTCGCAGTTGTTTCTAGTTCGGCCTTTGACTTGGACGTGGATGTGGCTTTCAGAGTCCACCACCCCACAAGGATCACGAGTAAGGTCCCGAAAACCATGAGACCCAAAGTCATATTACGAACAGAAGGAGGCAGCTCCGGGTCAGACAAGCTCTTGAGGGATGCACCGATCCAAAGCTCTATGAGCACCTTTGTAGAGGACATGGCGGCCGACAGGGTGTACTTGGCAAGCGACATACCAGGGACCATCGATATCAGCAAATTGTTGATTGGCCAAGGAATAGGTGTCAAGCGTAGTACCAGAGTCATCTGTTGCCAAACATCTCAACATGTGTGAAATATAAATGGGACGATATACACTCTTTACGAACCGCGGGGCGCTTAGCAACGGCATCCTGTATAGCAGCGTATTTCTTTGTGGATGGTGTGAATCGTGTCAAGTTGCATGTTTGGACCAGGCTGTTGAGGCAGAGCAATCATACAAGTGTCAGTGCAAGGACAGGCGTTAGGATCAAGGTGGCCGTGGGTGAGCGACAGGCTTTCATCTTCATTTCTTTTTTTGGTTTGTTGGGACAATCATGGAGCAAAAACATACCTGTAACACGTCATGGCACCCAAAAAAGCGCCTATAATGGCCCAATAAATATGAATAAAATTGAGCGCAGAATCATGTGATTAGGCTTGTACCTGTCATTGCCAATGGCGCCCCACCCGGAAAGCCGTAGACAACGCCGGTGGCCAAGACGGTGATGGTAAATCCCGGAATGGGTGGTACAGAAGTAAGTATCAAAGCGCCAAGGACAAAAGCTGGCCCATGTGGGGAGTCACGGATCATGTCAGCCTTCATATAAACGTCTACGGATCATGTATACAGCATGTATAAAGTATAATGAATGGGATGTGGCTGAATTGAATTTTTCACTATCAGTTACTTTGCAAGAGCGCAGTGGTATCCAGGAGCGCCATGGCACGGGCAGGGGAGAAGCCCGAAAATAAAAGGGCAAGAAGTGCTATCAAATACATGATAGAATAGAAAGAGGTAAAAAGAATATAACAAAAGAAAAAAGGAAAGAAAAGAGGAAGGACGACAACAAGACGACGTGAGGACGAGAGGGGTGTGTTTCAAGGTGAGAAATGTGAGAGTGCATGACGCTGGAACTCACGAAGCTCCGAACTTCCTACATCAAAGCAGCGTCTTTCAAAGATTTTTTTTGGACCACTTTTCGAAGGCTTCTCGAATGAGTGACCTGCCCAACTCGCTTCCGCAGATCCCCGTAGGAACCACGCTTCCGAATGCAGCCAATTCAGTTGTCGTGCCTACTTCTGCCATCGGGTCCTCGCCACAGCAGCTCAGCGCAACCACGGCCATGCCTCTAGCCACAACCAACAACGCAACCACCACCGCCATGGTGTCGCCTGCTCAGATCCAGCGAGCAAAGCTGCAGAATGTGCCCGCCTTCCTCAACAAACTCTACAAGTAAGTTAACACAGGACCTTGTCGTCACCCAGCTGACAATAGATCATAGCATGGTGGAAGATCCTACGACCAACGACCTTATTCGGTGGGCAGACGACGGCATGTCCTTCATCGTCGTGCGTCATGAAGAATTCGCCAAGCGCGTCCTGCCCCGCTTCTTCAAACACAGCAACTTCTCGTCCTTTGTACGGCAGCTCAACATGTACGGATTCCACAAAGTGCCTCACCTGCAACAAGGCGTGCTGCATGCGGACAGCGAGTCAGAGCAGTGGGAGTTCAGCAACCCCCACTTCCAGCGCAACCAGCCCGACCTGCTCTTGCTCGTCACCCGCAAAAAGGGGCGTGAGACGGACGACAAGGACTCGAGTGGCGGTGGCGGCGGTGGCAGCAGCAGTAGCAGTAGTAACATCGATATGCAGCACATCCTCGACGAAATCACAGCCATCAAGAAGCACCAGATGAGTATCAGCTCAGATCTCAAAGGTATCCAGCGTGACAATCAGGTTCTCTGGCAAGAAACCATGGCTGCACGCGAGCGCCATCATCGCCATCAGGAAACCATTGACAAAATCCTGCGTTTCCTTGCGTCCGTCTTCTCCAACGACAAGAAACGTGTGGTGATTCCAAGAAAGCGCCGCTTTCTTATCGGCGATGCCAACACCGAATACAGGGAAGAGGATATACCTCAGGAAGAGGTCGACGACGCCGAAGACACCGATGAGCGTCCCTCCAAGCGCCGCATGACGGACTTCAACTTGGACGACTACGTGAACACGTCGCACGCCAACGACGTTATCTCTGCCGCCGGATCCGACGCGCCTGCCACCGAGCTCGCTGCTGCCATCGCCCTGAACGATCAGACAAAGAAACAACAAAAGCAATTCGACGAGCAGCAGCAGTTCCAGCAGCAGCAGTTCCAGCAATCGCAGCAGCCACCAGCGCCGGCAACCGCCGCCGTCCAGCAGATGCTACAGCCTTACATTGGCAACCAAACGCCCCAGATCAATCCAGCCCTGCTCGCTCTCCTTACCCAACTGTCCAACGACCCATCCCTCTACGACTCGTCGCCGTTGGAGCATCCCGCTCCCGTCTTACAACCCATCGACCAGCAGCCGTCACAGCCCACGGTAGTACCGGCACCGCCACAGCTCACCGATGCATCCACAGTAGCCTCGACCCCGTCCTCATCTGCCCCTCTTCCTTCCGCATCCACCCCGTCAGAACCTCAACCAACCAGCCTAGAACCATCCCCGTCCCAACCCTCTTCCTCCTATTCCTCGTCCGACCCGCTCGCCAACTCGGCTGAGAATACCGACTCACTGGCCAGGACCGCAGACAGTATCACACACGACATTGACGCGCTCGGCATGAGTATCAGTCAGCTGGCGGCGCAGCTTGGCCTGGATCCAAAGAACAGCACCAACGATCAGGGCCTACCACAAGGGCTTAACCTTGATGATTTTCTCAACACAGCAGGTGAGTGCGCATGACTGCGCCTTCAGTGCAACACAGACTGACGTAGCATTGGATCTGAATAGCAACCGCCCATGGCGACTCGCAATACTCGATAGAGTCTCCAAATGCGTCTGCATCAACCACCCCCAAGCACGAAGAAAAGCAAGAGTAAATAGTCGTTTCGCAACTCCCTCCATTATTTTTTATTTTTTATTTTTCAACGTTCGCTCTTCATCCCATCCCGTTACTTTTCCTTCGGGTGTAAAAATAAATTCCAAAGCAAAAGCAGCAGCATGCTAATCCGCATCACACAAAACATTCGTCTAGTCTCATTATCTCTGTATATATCCCGTGTATGAGTTGCCGTCATTGAACGAAACCGTTCGCTCGCTTTTTCCTTTTTCGGATCATTTGCCTTTGGAGTTTCTTGTCTTGTTATGCACCCATTTGGCAGCCACTAACCAAAGCAGGTATCTCGTCTTTACTCCATCTACATATATGAAAAGCCACGCGTGAAAAGACAAGAGAGAAAGGAGTATTCACAGCAAGTCATTTTGTCCAAGCAATACCGGTGAATGGGGTGGAGCATAGCCTGGATTCGGTCTGTTACTGATTCTACCAGCTGTAAATGCGGGCAGTGAAGCGGGAACTGATAAATTATCCGTAAGATCGGAATAAAGTGCTCCCTCGGCTAAGGCGGGAGGGAAGGAAAGCAAGCCTCCCGCCAGGGCTTGCATTCACGATATAGTCATGATGTGGTAATATCATTTTGATAGTGATGGAGCGTATATCTCTTGTGTTGGGTTCTCTGATCAGCATGTCAAGGTTGCCAGGAACAAAGTTTGCTTTTTCTGTCTGCGGCTTGGAACGGGTCTCGGTTTCCGTTTTCCTCCCGCACGCTTAGGCCGCTCGGAGATCCAAGGTTAGTACCAATAGATAGCTATGAAACGTGGCATGGAGCGATTAAGTAATAGAAGAAAAAGCCTAATTTTATACATACATGGAACTGAGATTGCGACTATATATTGGAGTGGGGGAGTTGGAGTGGCCCCGCACAAAACCCCAGACCCTTCTTTCGCCTGTTGATATACATTCCCAAAAATGACTGAATCCTTCGTCATAAAAGGCTTTCTTTTTGACCTTGATGGTACCCTGATCGACACAACTCCCCTGGTAGAGCAATCATGGCGTGAATTTGCACAGGAAAATGGCCTGGATGCCAACAAGGTCTGTTTGTAGCACGGTACCCACGCACCACGCAAAAAATTGACAGGAGCTTATTTTCAAGATCCTTGCCACCTCGCATGGTCGCCGGACCACTGAAGTGATTACCCAATGGAAGCCTCAGGAAGCTTCTGTGGGATTGGCGGCAGCCGAGTTTGAGCGCAAACTGGCGCACCGCACAGATGGTCTACTTATTTTACCGGGTGTCACCCACCTGTGGGCAACGATCCCTTATGACCAAAAGGCCATCTATACCGGCGGTAGTCGTTACCTTGCAGAAATGCGCTTGAAACAGTGTGATATGTCCTTCCCCAAGGCGTTTGAGACTGCCAACGACGTTACCCATGGCAAGCCCCACCCCGAGGGCTACCTCAAGGCCGCAGCAGGACTCGGTATCGATCCCAAGGATTGCGTTGTTTTCGAAGATGCGCCTGCCGGTGTCCGCGCTGGACGCGCCGCTGGCATGACGGTCATCGCTTGCCTAACGTCCCATACCTACGAGCAATTATCAGAGGCAGGTGCTGACTACATTGTGGATCTGCTGAGCGACGTGGATGTCAAGGCGCTTTCCGACGGATCTTTTGAAGTGTCTGTGAAGACCAAGGCCATCGAACAGCCCCAGGCTGCCCATATCTAAATCTCAACCCATATCCTTTGCTATGGATGACCCGTCTCCATCATTGCCTTCCTCTGCAGGGGTTGCCTAGCGATCTCTGGTATCCATGCTTACATAATAGGCAACCCATGACCAATGATCCTTCCAGGGTCGAAAGAAGCTAACTGAGTTGTACCTGATTTAGTTACGTTAACGAGCAAACTATAGCTAGACATGCCTACGTAGCGAATACACTTTCAAGTACTGTACTGAAAACGAGTGGAAGGGATTACTGTATCTTGGATAGCGTGACCTGGAACGAACCATCAGGAAGTGTACATACATCGACATCGGACAACAAATTGACGAGAAAATGTGCACCGGCCTCGTTCAGTCTTTCGCGAGAATGCGTGGTTAAGCAAGCGATGACGGTCATGCCAGCCGCACGCGCGGCCTGGACCCCACTGGGCGCGTCTTCGAATACGAGGCAGTCTTTTGGGTCGATGCCGAGACGCCTGGCACAGGCGAGATACCCTTCAGGGTCAGGTTTGCCCTTGGAGACGGAGCTAGCCGTCTCCAGGACGTTGGGTATAGTGATATTGCATTGCTGCAGACGCTTTGTGGCCATGAGATGGGTGGCAGCTGTGTAGATAGCCATCTTGCCCAGCGGGATTTTGTCCAAGAGAGCAGTGACACCGGGTAAAACGTCGACGCCTTCCTTTTTATCGGCTATTTTGCGCTCGTATTCATCCACCACTTCTTGTGTTGCCTTGTGAGGTGTCCAGCGTGACAATGTTGCCAATGTCGTCCTGCCGTGGGAGGAAGCCAATATCTATCGAGCGAGATGAGCGCACAGTGGAGGTGGATCATCCCACGCAGAAAGCCCTGCGTCGTGTTTGGAGTATATACCTTTTCTGCATCGAGGTCATTCTCGAGGGCAAAGTCGCGCCAGAATTGCTCGACGAGGGCGGTCGTGTCGATAAGCGTGCCGTCCAAGTCGAACACGAAAGCTTTAGTGCGAAGTGTTTGTACCATCAAAAGAGGGAAGAGTCCGTATCCGGCTGAACGGGGTTTCTTATGAGAATGCAGCTACGAGCCCCGCTTCACACTTAGGTAATCAGCAAATCCACTTCCTGGCCCTTCTCCATCTGAGCGTTCCTGAGAACTCTGGCTAGTCGAGCTCAAATATAATGCATCCTAATATACCGTAGGTCGGTCCATGATGTAGTCATCGTAGCATGTATTATAGCTATCATAATCATTATAATCTTCGTTTTGCCCGAGTAGTATAGTTTATGCAGGTCAATATCAGTAAGCCTAAAGCATAGCAACGTACCGTCTCCTTGCCTAATACATGCCCTACCTTGCTCTAATGACTTGTATTAACATAGCAGCTGGACACCATCAGGCCAGAACGGTATAGCTTAGAGTAAGGATAGTAGTATGATGTTACGACGGATCGATGTGAGCTGCATGTGAGTCGGAAGTGCCACTTTTGTGCGCCCATGAACTTTAATGGCGCGAACTGCCACTTTTTTCGCTATAACAGGACAAAGCGCATTCACCTCATGCGAGCAGCCATGCGTTTTATTGGTACTCTACGGCCCCTATTGCATCAAGCAGAGCATTCATCTCTACCCCACCTGTAGACATTGGTATCAACTTGACAGACCCCATGTTCCGGGGCATATACCGAGGCAAACAAGCTCATGCAGGTACGTTTTGTTGTTGTTCGCGTTCAAGTGCTGATCTCTCAGCTGGATCCAGACGATCTACGACTCATTATGGAGCGAGCGCACAAGGCGGGCGTGCAAAAGATGATCATTACCGGCACTAATCTGCAGGACTCGCGAGAGGCACTCGAACTGATTGATTGTAAGCGCTCGCCTTGCCTGCGACACAATACGTTTTCCTCGACTCACCCGGCCACCCTCTTGGTACAGCTGCTGCAGATAGCCCTATCGAGCTCTATTCGACGGTGGGATGCCACCCAACGCGTTGCAACGAGTTTCTGGAGGATGCAGGCGCGTACCTGGACGCCCTGGAGAAGCTGATCACGTCGCATCCTTCCAAAGTGGTCGCCATCGGTGAGTGCGGCCTGGACTATGACCGCCTCCATTTCTGTCCCGAGGACATCCAGAAACGCTTCTTCGCTGTCCAGTTTGACCTCGCCGAAAAGACAAAGCTGCCCATGTTCCTGCATAACCGTAACACAGGCAACGATTTCTATGACATGATTCGTCAAAACCGCCACCGATTCACGGAGGGCGTGGTGCATTCCTTTGACGGCACTATGGAAGAGATGCAGAGACTGGTTGACCTGGGTCTCTACATTGGCATCAATGGGTGCTCACTCAAGACGGAAGAGAACCTCGAAGTGGCCAAGGCCATTCCTGAGGATAGGCTCATGTTTGAAACAGGTCCGTGGTTAGATTATTCTATGTATTATATTACATAGTATGAAGTGGAGCGCTGACCGCCCAGATAGACGGTCCCTGGTGCGAGATCCGGCCCACGCACGCCTCGCACAAACATCTGAGTAATATCCCCAAAGAAGAGAAGGACAACTATGCTCCGCCTTCCAAGAAGAAAGAACGGTTTGAGATGGGTTCTGCCGTCAAGAGCCGATGTGAGCCGTGCGCTGTAGGGTAAGTGTCTAGTAATCTGATCCTCCCTCATGATGCTTATGATTTCTATCCATAGGTTGGTAGTACACGTGGTGGCCTCTTTAAGAGGTGTATCACCTGAAGAACTGGCCGAAACAGCGTGGAAGAATACATGCAAAGTGTTTTTCAAAGAGTAAAGGAAGATAAAGGGGGAGTGATTGATATTTTGGAAGAGAAAAACGACATTTAAAGATAAAGACCCTCCGGTGTGCCTTCGCTCTTTCTATACAACACCTTCTCTCGTGCTTTCCGGAAGTCTTCTGCGACCACCTTCATTCGGCGCTCACGCAGAGCCAAAAGACCAGCTTCGGTACAGATAGCCTAAACAGAAAAAACGACAAAGAAATGAGAGTCTGCTCCCAACCGAAACGATGTAGAGCCATACCTTGATATCAGCACCTGACAGGTCATCCTTGGACATGACAAACTCTTCGAGATCAACGTCGTCGGCGAGCGTCATGCGTGATGTGTGGATGTTGAAGATGCGACGCTTGGTCTTTACGTCTGGCAGAGGGAACTCGATCTTTCGGTCAATACGACCCGGTCGAATCAAGGCTGGGTCCAAACTGTCAATCTTGTTGGTGGCCATAATGACCTTGACGTCTCCTCTAGAATCGAAACCGTCGAGCTGGTTCAGCAGTTCCAGCATGGTACGCTGGATTTCACGTTCACCACCCGATGTAGAGTCGTAACGCTTTGTACCGATGGCATCGATTTCATCAATAAAGACAATCGAGGGCGCGTTCTCCTCGGCGACACGGAAAAGCTCACGCACGAGTTTGGGACCATCACCGAGGTACTTTTGAATCAACTCGGAACCGACGATACGCAGGAAAGTGGCGCTGGTCTGGTTGGCGACGGCTTTGGCGAGTAAAGTCTTGCCCGTACCAGGAACACCATATAAAATAACACCCTTCGGGGGTTTGATACCCATTTCCTCGTAGAGTTCTGGATGTGTCAGCGGTAACTCGACGGCTTCCTATAAGAGCGTAGAACGATAAAAGTATAAGAAACAATGTTCCTTATACATATATAATAGAATGTACATATATATATATATATATATATATTATATATGAGTACTGACCTTGATTTCCTGGATCTGTTGCTCCAGACCACCAATATCGGCGTAGGATTCTGTGGGAGCCTTTTCGAGTTTCATGACGCTGACCATGGGGTCGGTATCGTCTGCGAGGACACCGACGACGGACATGGTCTTGTGGTGCAGAAGAACGCTGCAGCCCGGTTCCAGCTGGTCCTTGTCGACAAAGCTCATGACCGCCACGTAGTATTCAGGGCCGACAGAGGAAGAAACAATGACGTGATCATCGTCGATAATCTCTTCGAGGGTGCCGACAGCCATGGGCGAGCCACGCAGGTCGTCGACGCGCGTCCGCTCTTCCTGGTCACGCTCTTCGGCAGGCTTCAGGCGCTCCTGGTTCTGTACAAACTCCTCCTCCAAAAGAAGATAGTCCTTGATGCGTTCCATCTTCAGCGTCTTCAGGCGACAGCGAGTGTTGGGATGGACTGATGGCAAGAGAAGAAGGGAGGGGTGCGGTTGATTAGGAATCGAGAAGGCAGAGATGGCAGGCTGAGGGGGGGGTAGCAGCTGAAGGCTTACCTTGGGGCAGTCTAGAAGACGTATCCGGTCCTCTCTTCTTTCTTCTGCCGACGTGCGTAGGGACGGGGGGCTCCCACTTCTTCTTCTTGTCCTTGTCCTGCAGATGACCAGGTGCGGGTGAGTCGTTAATCTAAAGGGAAGAGACGCGCCCAGCCGCTACGTACCTTGTCCTTCTTTTTGTCATTGCCGCGCGGCAGACCAGATTGCGAGTTACCCTGTCAAGAAGAGAACCACGAATGGAATGAGTGATCGTAAGCAAAAAGGAATATGCTGAGTGGGTCGATGCCGTACCATTTTGGTGGTATAATAAAGTAAAAAGAGAGTAAAGCGCAGAACACGAGCGGGCCGCGTCAGCTCGGAAAATGATGCGCTGTGCTGTGTGTGACTGGAGAAATGCGCTCTCCTGCTAAATCGAATGAAAGCGGCACTCCCGCAGTTTTATATTTCTTCCTTAGTATATACTCTATATATAATGTAAGTCGACACCGTTCATCATTGACCTCGATACTCATCCATCCTGTCATTCAAGGGCACCCAAAAAGTCAGGGAATAAGAAGGGTCCTATTGGCATAAAGATAAAGGTAATCCACTCGCCATTTCCTCATGTAGTGTTACTATACACGTCCACTGAACAGAGCAATAGGTTCCGGCCGAAGAGCCGACCACACCTGCCTCAGGTCCTCTGAACCTCGCCACCGTCAGAAAACCGTTCAAGAACTCCCGATATACGACACCCAAGAAAAACAAAAACCTAAAGCAGCTGCTCGCTATGGAAAAGACGCAAGACCTATCACCCGATATTCCGACTTGTAAGTCCCTCTCTCCAGTTCAATAGGCACTACATTATGTTATGTCCCTCCGCCAATCCTCTCAACTTTGCATGCTTGTATAGATCAAAATATCGAGTGCCCTCCGTCCATCCGGCCGCAGAAAAAGTACTGCGATATCACTGGACTTGAAGCACGGTACACCGACCCAAAGACTGGACTACGCTATCACAGCGCAGAGATATACCAATTCATTCGCACCTTGAGCGTACCCAACGTTCAAGCGTATCTTAGTAGCCGAAACGCTGCCGTCATCCTTAAATAGGCCGCCCGCTTTCCTTATCCTTTTTCTTCTGTCATTATTTCTACATAGTCTTCTCTTTTCCATTTCGAGGTTTAGTACTCGCTTGCTTCGTAATCCTCATCTTCCTCGTTCAAGTCCTCTTGCGCAAAATCATCGTCATCCTACATTATACAGTACAATACAGTAACAATGAAATCATTCCTTAGTATACCGATACAGACACACCCACACATGCATTGTATCCTCCTGATGAGGCTTACCATCGTGTCGGCTGCGAGTGCGCACTCCAAAAGCTCTCTCAGATCTTCGTCTCTGGGATCCACCAAGTCAATCGGCATCAATCCCTCCCGGTTTTTCAGTCTTGCCCATGTTAGTCATATACACGTCGATCACTATCATGTGACATAATACCGCGGGTCGGCCTCCATTTGCAGGAGTATCTCAGCCATGGCAAGTGCAGTTTCAGAATCGTCGTGGTATTTCGTGACTTCGTGAAGAGGCGCGTTATGCTCGACTGTGTCGACCACATTCGCATTGATGCCTGGCTGGTCTGCAAGCAGCTCCAGACAGCTAAGGGCTCCGTACTTGGCTCTAGAATGGGCGCCTGAGTCTTGGTTTCGCGTGCACTATCCATTTTTGAGACTCACGCATAGTGAAGAGCCGTATGGCCGATCGCGTCCGTAAATGTCAGGTCGACGTTGCCCTCTTTGAGCAGGTCTTCCAGCAAGTCATCCTGATCATTTCGACATGCAGCTAGCATGATTTCATCTACCCTGTCGTGATTAGCGTTTTTCTTGTAAAGGGCGTGGTGATATTTACTTGGAGAAGCGCCTTCAATTTCTTGAGTTTCCATGGCAGGGTGTGGAGCGGAAAGAGCGGTGGTTCATGCGCCCCTTCCGCGCACACTATAAAAAAAATAAGTCTGTGTCATGCTGGTCTACGCACAGTCCTTTCTTCTGTACCAACACACTGGCACCTCGTGTAACAGCCCCCCGCTTTCACATACATATTCCATGCTGCATCAGTTTCAGTCTAGCCCCTTCTCGCCCATAGACACTGTGGATAACGTCCTAGTGCTGCTCCATAAAGTGGTGTAGCATGAAGCACGCTATCCTTTTCCCGGCACAGAATGCATTCGGCACAGTGTCCTTGTCGAGACACACATGTCAAGGAGTACACACATCGCCCATAAGGTTTACACTATGCCAGGTACCTCCATGGTGCGTGCCACTGGTTGCTTTGAAAATGACCGCTGTCTCTCGTCTTTTAGAGTTCGCTCGTTCAATGCCGGAACCGTCACGTGAAGCAATCGCACATGAACGTAAGCTATAGCATAAATTGGATTGAAGAGAAAGAAGAGTCATCTTCATACCGTCCGTGTGCGGTTTTGCTCAATTGATAGGAGGAAACATTTATTTGATGGTGTGTTGTATAAGTAGCTTTACGTAACTAGCTGGTCAAACTGCCTCCTCAAATAAAAACTATAAACACCCAAGGTAGTATACATCTGCATGAAGAAATGGTGGTGCAAGTCATACATGCTTAATTCCGCAGACAAACCTGATAGCAAGCGTCGATGTAGAGATGATTTATCATTAGCTTGGTTCTTGATAAATTGCTATTTTATTACTTTCTCGAGCGCTCGTTCCTAATGAAGACAAGCAACGTGACCTGGCCTTTCAGGAAAAGTAGCAACTTCCTTCCAGAAGTGAGTGCATCACGGCAAGGCCAATGATTAAAGTCCCTTTTTATTGGGATTTTCTGACTTCATACATGGCATGCTGAGAGCTTTGTGGACGTTAGCGCGGTACCGAAGAGATAGAACCAGCAGAATGGTGGTTTTTATTTTATTTTTATTGTTTCTCTCTCTTTTATCTGGGACGAAACGCAATCGCGAGGGGCTGTCGTGGACGAGAATGCCGAAAAATTGATTTGTGACGGTTTGCCGGGTAGGCAGTCTCAAAATTGGGAGGGAAGCGAGGACCTCTTGCACACTCTACAACACACACATAGACTATACTATACACACTATGCGGCAAAACTTTCTGGGCATGGTCGTGAGCAATGCCATGCAAAAGACGGTCAAGGTCAAGGTTACGAAGACGGTTCTGCATCCCAAAGTCCTCAAGGTAAGCCGAGGTCTGTACATATTCCAGACGGCACAGAAACTCATGGGTTGAATTGACAGCACATTAAAACGTACAAAAACTACCTGGTGCATGACGAGAATCAACTGTGCCAGTTAGGCGATGTGGTGCGCATTGAGACCTGCCGACCTCTCAGCAAACACAAGCATTTCACTGTTTCCGAGATCGTCCGCAGTGCCAACAAGAGCTTTTCCAGCCAAACGCCTGCTGCTGCCCCTGCTTCGGCTTCTTCCACCGCCACATCCTCATAACCCGTTCCTCCGCACCCTTTCCATCGCCCTAAATAAAACCATATGATATTTCTTTCGATGTAACCAGCCCATGGCTTTCCGTTCCGAAACCGATTGTTCGTGTACTACACTTCACTCTATCTTCGTGCCTAGAACCACCGGAGCCGGGGTTCAACGCACACACGGCGCGTGGGCCGCTACCTCACCTGTGGCTGAATAAATTTTTAGACACATCCTTACCGGCGGGGGTAGGCCAGACATTGGGCGCAGGGCACATGTCTATCCTATCAGAGGGGTTTTTCAACGGTGATACCGGCCTAGACCAAGATAATCCAAACCGGGAGAAGGAGCAAACGGGAAAGAATAAAGAGCTACCCAGAAAGAGAGGACGGCGAATGGAATACTATACACGCTCATATCTCGTATCCATTGTGTACACCGAAGTCTGTTTCACTTGCTCGCAGAGGGGAGTGAAGATAGGACCAAGAGACCTTGCGCGTAAATGAGATAGGAGTGCATGCGAAAAGATCGCCATAGTCAAAATGATGCTAACCCTCGGTGAGGCAAAAGTTTATAAAACACGCTTCCGTGACAACGGCTAGGTCGTGAATACCGCGCGTTACGTATTCTATTGTTACTCACAGTTTGGTTTGAAGGTAGAATATTAGAGCCACGTTCTCAAGTACTGTATCTCGTGTCGCAAAATATGAGACCATTTGACTGTACAATAGTGAAGCCATGGTTCTTGTTGGTGCCCAGGCTTCACTTGATCGTCCTTTTGTTGTACAATGATAGTCAATATTTCGTTGGCAGTTTTAAAGTGGACATTGACGCGGTCTTCACTGTTGTTGGAGATGTACGTCGAATGAATGTCCTGCTCGTTGTGTTCGATCCGATTCTGTCTAGTTCATCCGCCAGCTGCAGCCTTCCCCAAGGCGTTGGTGTGTCCTAAAGACTGCTTTCGAGCAAGACGTTGGCCAGGTATTGACTCCAGAAAAAGAAAAGAAAGGAGAAGTGAAATGATACGACCTGATCTTGTCGGTTGATGGCAGGAAATAGCAGGACGACTTGCCGTGGGTGGCCAGGACTCGACATCTGCGTCGGTGAGTTCAGTTACAGGACAAAACCATTTTGATGGGATAGATTACATAAATTACATGGACGCTCCTTTCTTTGAAGTGGATATATAGATGGAGTATATGTATCTGTGCGTGTGTGCGGATGTGGAGGAGATGACTTTAGATGACAAAATATGAAGGAAAACAAAAAGGAAGGGGAGGGGATATCATTATTTAACAGACGTGGCTATCACTGCTGTTACGCTCACTGCTGTAGTATTGCGCAACAGATGAGGATGCTTCAGACGACGCATCGTGGTGTCGCTCTTTCCTTCGACCGCTCTCCGTTTTTCTTACGCTCGAGCCATCGTCATATTCGTCTGGGTGCTGTTCCTGTGGTCGATCCTCTTCAATCAACACCGCGGGTTCGTCGGAAAAAAGCACCGTTCTTCGATGCGCGTCGCTCGTCGGGGACTGGCTGGCATTGGCAGCGAGGGGCAGTGAGGAGCTGGCACTGCTGTTCACCGACGCAAAGGACTGGACGCTGCCAGCCGACGTGGCTGAGCCGTTTGAAAGCCAAGACCGTCGAAGGGTATAGTCAGCAACGGCATCGGGCAGCACACCGCCCACGCCCGAAGACGACCGTGAGCGTGACTTGGTATAATCATGCGGTTGCTGTTGTTGCTGCTGTTGCGGTGATTGGACTAACAGGGACCGTCGTTTGGCTCGATACTGCGATGGCCGCATCGGAGGCGGTTCCTCCACCCCACGCCGCGACGGTAACGATCGCGTCCGGCGCAGGTCGCGTTGCTGCTCGTAGCGCTGAGCTATTTCCCTGTCCTCAAAGGAGGCTTCGAGGGGCGTCTCCATCTCGGCCATACCGAGGTATTCGTAATAGGCAGCCGAGAGCGGACGAAGGCGTTTGTAGATGGTGCAGAGCGCGAATAAATAAGATGCCCAAAGAAAAGTGAGAGCGAGGGTGAGGTTGACATAGGTGGCAGGGTCGGTCATGTAGTATCGTACGTGGTCCATCCACTGCACGTTGGCTCCCATGAAGAGTATGCCGCACGCCATGGCGAGGAAGGCGGTCAGGAGACCTGAGACGAGCGTGATCGAGGCAAAAATGGGCTGGTGCTTGCAGGGCGGGGGTTGGCCTGTGAGCTGGCGATAGGTCGCGGTGTAATCGCCCGGCCGTCCATACGCGTCGTTGGCGTCGTCCTCCTCTTCGTCTGCAAGCGGGGTGCCTGAGGCACGTGCCATCAGCTGGGGTAAGTTCTCGACAGGGGACTTGCGGAAGATGATCTGCACCGTGCGCGTCAGAGCACCCAAGAGGAGGACGTAACCGAGCATGGTGTGGACCTGCGCTGCATACGGGTCGTTTTGGGTAAAGCCGGCAATGACAGCTGCACGGAGTATGAGTTGTTTTGCATCGTGCGACGCTATCTATGTATGTCTTGTTTTGTCACAACGTACCTCGGCCCGTCAGACACATGATCAGTGCATTGGCGATGTTCCGCTCGCGCAGCGAGGGCATCCAGCTCTGAAGGCTCATGGCAACCGAGAATATGCCGCCCGCGGTCCAGAGTAAGCCGAGATTGAGGGCTCGCCAGTCGGATCCCAGGATCGGCGTGTCTGAAATGGAAGGATTAATAAATTTTGCTGATCGTCGTACTGGGTTTATGTATGTGTATGAAAAATAGGACAACATAGAGTAGATTACCGGCGACAGTAAGGCACGCAAGACCCCACACGGTAAGGAGGAGACCTTCATAATATTCGGGTGTTGATCCTCGTGGAAGCTTAAAGACGTTAATGAGATGGAGGAGGCAAAAGGAGCCGTAGAGCAAGAAGCCGCTGCCCATGGTGAGGGGCATCAGGCACTGTGCACTGGAGGCAGAAAGAGTGCAGCTCTCGGTGGACACGAGAGCAGCAAGAACGAGGTACGCGTAGCCGAGGCCAAGGACGAACCAGCCCAATATTAACTGACTTTGGTCGGATGCCCATACGGGTAAACTTTGTTGGTTATGTTGATACTGCTGCTGCATATAGTAACAGTAAAGGACCAGCGCGAGCTGGACGAGAAGGAGGGCGGCGAGGGTGTAGCCCAGGCCTGAAAGCAGGAAGCGGACGAGGACCGTTGAGACTGACTCATTCGGTTGTTGTGACAGTCGAGCCATGAGCCCGACGAGGCCAAACACGCAGCCCGCTCCGGCCATGAGTATCTGGTGGCGGCGGTGTCGTCGCGCGCCGGAAACGAGTGCTAAAGGTTGACAGCCGAGAATTGCCATTGCCAGGGACGCAAAGTGAAAGATGACGGTAGCTTGTCGGAATGGTGCATTGACGGAAAAAGCCTGACCGCTGCTGCTGTCCATTACTTTTTATAGGTCCTTTTTTTTCACGTTCTTAGACTGGCCGAAGGGTTGGGGTAGGGGGGGGGGGAGCAGGAGGAGCAGTTGGAAGGACCAAAGAAAAGCGTGTCAAACTTTAGTTTTTCGTTTATGTCTCTTGTTGGAAGGAATATGTGAGGGGGATATCGTTTCGAGCTGGAATAAAAAGAAAGCAAACTGTGTGTAGCCATCTCACCCGCATATATATAAAATCATCAATTAGTTGCTTGTGGATGGGCGCGTGGGGACTCGACGCACATGTGCACATCCCAATCCAGTAAAAGTGCCGCTTTACCCTGCGCCGAATCAATTCGCCCGCGTTCCAGACGGATCCTCCGACTTCATATTTGTCTTTATTGTCCTCAGCTCATCCCGCACCTCCACAGTGTTTTGCGACCTAGAGCATAACATGTCATGCTTCCCACCATCATGGCGCTTATATAAAACCCTTTCGTCGAGTATCCATCAGGGACGCGCTCTGAGTGAAACCTCTCATTGGTTTCTTCTTCCTTTCCTTCTTTGTTCCTACTGGGCAAAACATCCTAACTTCATCAGCGATGCGAAGGTAGTCAGGACAAGGGCACGTCTGCCAGCCCGTTGCCAGGTCGACTCATTGCTATGTCACCCCATTGGCAGGGAAACCCAGAAGCTAAACCCGTTTCGTGCATCGCCGTGCAAGGCCGTGCACGTCAACGAGGCACGCCAATGTTTGGAATTTCCATATGCTCCAAAGAGGTACCCTGGTAAGTTGGGTCATAGAGTTCAATACACATCCGCACAAAGTCGCAGTTTTGATAGATAGTAATGTTGCTTTCACAATGAAGGGTAGTTCCATTATTTGTACATGCTGATTGTATTTTTGTTCAAATCTAACCGATGATGAGCTTGTCCTCGGAGAAGTTGTATTCTGATAAAGAAAACGAAATTTAGGAAAACACAAGCGAGTGGTCAAAAGATGATGCCTACCGGGAATCTCCAAGTTGAGGGGAGCGGGGCCCTTGCGGATACGACCAGAGATATCATAGTGGGAACCGTGGCAGGGGCAGTACCAACCGCCAAAGTCACCAGCCTCACCGATGGGCACACAACCCCTGCAATAAATCATATCATAATCAGTACAAGCACATCGTCTGGGGCAGCCGAAAGCGCTTACAAGTGAGTGCAGACACCCAGCATGACGAGCCATTCGGGCTTCTTGACACGGTCGGCATCGGTTTGGGGATCGCGGAGCTCGTTGATGGAGACTTCGTTCGCCTCGGTGATCTCGTCGGCGGTGCGGTGACGAATGAAGACGGGCTTGCCTCTCCACTTGATGGTGACGTTCTTGCCCTCGGGGATCGAGTTGAGATCGACCTCAGCCTTGGCCAAGGCAAGGACATCAGCCGAAGCGGACATGTTGGCAAGGAAGTCGCTGACGGTAGCCTGGGCACCGGCAGCGCTGACGAGACCGGTCGAACCGACCATCATGTAGGTGAAAGCACGGCTGGTGTCACGGTCCGAAGACTTCTTGTACTTGGAGAAATCGGGGACGGTGGTGGTGTGGTTGCGGCGCAGCTGCAGATCGCTGATGGGGTTGGCTGTAAAATAGATACACGATGCATGAGTAAACATATACAGACATCCATGGCCGTGGAATGAGTGGAGTATGGTAACCCATGTCAAACGCAGGTGCCATGACCTGGCATGACCTGACACGACCTGAGGGATGTCGTGAGGGACTCATAGGTGCGATACTTACTGTTGACAGCAGTGCGGCTCAGCAGACCACCCGACGAGCGCTGCTTGGTAGAGGCACCGAGCAGGGGCTTGCCAATGTGTTCGCCGTGATGGTCGGAGGGAACGCCAGCAGAGACGCCAAGGACCTTAGCCATAGCGGGCGCGGCGGCCGGGGCATTGACATAGGAACGATTGGCGATGGACACAAAAGTGCGCGACAGCGAGGCCATGGCGTGGTTTAGGGTAGTTTGAGAGTGGGGATAGGCTACGACCAAGAGAGTTGTCTGCCAAACGAAACAAAACAAAAACTTACCGCCGGGCAAATTAGTGTGTGACGTAAAGCGAGTCACATCCGCCCACAGTGATTGATCGCTCGAAAATATTCCACCTCCCCCATTCCCCGGGCCTCTGACTATCACGTTCCCTTTTCTTTATTTCATTATATTACGATGCCTCTTCGTCTTCCTCGAGCTGGACTGCTTGCCGCGCAGGTTTCATCACACAATACACGGCTGAAACCATAGCTGCTACGAGGCATCCATACCCGAAGACGTCGCCTGTCACTCCGTACAACGTCCATATGCGCTTCTGCAGTGGCAAGTAAAAAAGATACGCGTTGTTCGTCAGCGTGGCTACTTGTTGCTGGAAGATACCGTTGGCTGTGGGCTCGAATACGCCCGACAGACTCTGGGATGCACACCGAAATTGCGTAAAGCCGTTCTCGATCGCGCGCACAGCATTTCCTCGAGCATGATACGTTCCAATCGGACCTGTGAACGCACCCCGTGTGAGTGCCTTCGTATCCCAAGTGAGTGCGACCTACCCCACGTCCAGGTTGCTTGCAGCATCACGTCCACATTGTGTTTCGATGCCTGTCGAATAAAGCTAGCAAAGTTGTAATCAAAGCAGATGGCTGCGCCGATGCGCCCAAATTCGGGCGTATCGACATATTGCAGCACTTCTTCACCGGCCGGTTGCTTTTCCTGGAAAAAGAGTTTGAGAAACACTGCATCCCACGTGGACTTTCTCTTACCACACCGGGCACAGGGTGTGCTTTGTTGTAATTGATAGCAATGTCGCCAGAAGGAGTGATCATTGTGAGCTTGTTTTGAGCTACTGCACCGCGAACATCGTATGTTATAGCGAGATAGATGCCGTGCTCCACTGCCACTTGCTTGGCTTGCTCAAGCAAATCTGCTTCGG
This sequence comes from Syncephalastrum monosporum B8922, assembly GCA_000697355.1. Lineage (NCBI taxonomy): Eukaryota > Fungi > Mucoromycota > Mucoromycetes > Mucorales > Syncephalastraceae > Syncephalastrum > Syncephalastrum monosporum. The sequence continues at coordinate 22,739 of JNEN01000805.1, read as the reverse complement.
CTGCGGTATCATCCACCGCTGCGGTCTCTTCTGACCAAAGGACGAGCTTTGCGCCTGAGCGCGCCAGCTGAACCGACTTGTCGAACCAACGCGTGTGATTGTACTGCAGAGGCATGTCGATGCCGCCGGGGCCAACGACACAGCCGACTGGAACCGTATCGGGCACGTATTTCGTATAGCCCACTTGATAAAATGAGCCGCTGTGGATGTTGACGCGGAAGCCGCCGTATGCCAATACCAGCACCATCAGAGTCGCATACGCGGCCGCGGCACGATACCCTGCCAAGGACGCGCGTGGTGTACAGGTCGCGGGCGCGGGAGCCACCTTCAGGGCAGTGAGCAGCTCGAGAACGGCCGTGCCAAACATGGCAAGCACAAAGTCGAGTGATGGTCGACCCAAGAGCGCTGCGAGCTGCAGGAGCTCAGGCCACCCCGACGTGAGAGCGTTGCTGAAAGTGTACGAATCGCCGAATTTACCCCACACGCCGTAAAAGACCCAGAGGCCTGTCCAAGCGCAGGGAAACAGGATCAGCCGTTGCACGGCCACGCCGCGCTGTGCAAGACGGTCGAGCGCTAGAGCAGCGACCACGTTGAGATTTCCAACCGAAGCCAAGCCTACCGCACCCCAGTTGAGCCTTTCGTCCTCTCTGGTACAACGTCTATACTATGTTACTGCTTACCAAGAGCAGCACCCGGGTGCTGAAGAGTAGGCAGGGTGGTGTCACCGTCGAAGATGCCCAGGTTGGCTAATGCTCCTCCGAATGTAAACACAAGGAAGATTGGCAGTAGATTGAACCATTGCTTTCGACTGTAGCTGAGTACAGTGGGGAAGAAGAGCCATACAAAGATGGGCACAGTCTGGTACCCCACCCCAAAGAATCTACCTTATCTGTGAGCTAAAACCTCGCAGCGCAATATTTAACGACGTACCCAAAGACGAAGATGGGCAGTAACAACCAGTGCTCCCTGCTTACGCTTTTCAGCTTGTCTTTGTCGAACCAGTTCATGGGATTTTCTTTTTTTTTTTTTGTTCGTTTTGAAAGAAGAAATGGGTCAAATGAACAAAATGGGATTATCGTATGTTTCTCACCGCAGAACTTGGCTCTCTTAGCTGCCTACCGTCACCATCATCATTGTACTATCATCTGGGCAAATGCGAGTCCTTCGTCAAGTAGTGTCTTCCACACAGACAGACACTGACACACTTTGCTTATTACCACTATTCCGGCGCCTTGCCTACGGAGGAGCTGGAGTTGCGCCAAATATACGGGCTATCCGGTATGCCTTTCATGGCAAAATGTATTTTGTATCAATAGCACCGTTCACTTGGTACACAAGCATTGTCTCCGCTGGTGGTGATGTTCATGAAGCGGCAAAACGGTGTTCAGAGGCGGTGTTTTGTTTTCTGTAGTCTGAGTCAGCTCATTGGCGATAGAATATGGTATCTGTTGCCATCCACTCCACAATATACAGTATTATTGTGATTATGTGCGCGCGTGTGCACAGGTAATAAGACCATTAACGACACTAAACGGAGGATCGGCACAGAATGGAGTCACCCCATCCAGATAAGCATCAATGGATTTCTCGTCCATTTACGTCTTAAACAGGAAGGGACGACTTCTGCATTATGATGTGCATGTTCAATTGCTTTGAAATGGACTCCGCCTTTCCACCTTTGGACTTTCTCTCCGGAAGCTCTTCACTATGACTGACAGCAGAGGCTTTGTCATTTTTCAAGGAAGGACTGGGACGCTGTAAGGCAGTGAATAAACATGAAACGATCTTTTTTGTTTTCCTTCTCGGCTGGACCATAAGAGCGCGCAGGTTACGCAGACCCTGTTTCTTAATCTAACAGTGAGCATTACTGTACACACACAGAACTCAAATAAAGGACGTGTACTGCTAATTTTCCACTTTTCAGACTGAGACGCCATTTACAGTCCAACAACAGAGTTCCGTCACCGCATGACGTTGCGACAGCAATCAGCCGGTGTGCATCACGCCAAGATGATAGTGATCGGACTGTCGTTGTTGATCGGCCACGACCGGTCAGCCACTGTTTTGGTGCCAGGACAGGATCGACGGATTTCTTTATTCATTTATTTTTAATGGCACATGGTCAAAATAAGGGCGATCCTTTTGCCATACGATCTTTCCCCGCTTCGGCGAGACGCAAGACGTAATAAAGATAGTTGAGGCTATTTTACTTTAGTTGGACGCATGAAGGCAAATGGATGCTACAAAAGTGCGAAAAAGAAAGTGTAGGCTAAAATAGAAACAACCAAAAACAGCGGCGGATTTGCCGATCGTGCGCGCGCACAACATTCCTTCTGCTTCGCTCGCGTGTGATGGGCAAGTCCGCAGATCGGCAATTAGCCTTTTCTCCCGCACAACCCCCCCCCCCCCCGTCCCTCTTTCGCATCCCTGGGCCCCGTTGTCTCGTCAGGTCTCCCCTCTCAAGTCCGTTTTCCTAAAAAAAAAAAAAAAGACCGCAACGCCACGTTGAAGAAAAAGAGCCACACTAAAAAAAACACAAAGAAACCAGGGCCATGCCATGGGCTGGTCGATGATTTTCCAATGATGTGATATGCAGGTCCGGTCCAGAAAAAAGGGAGCGCACTAACAAATTTAGACCAGCTGACCAGAAAAAAAAATTAAAGACTCTCGGGATAGTAAACGACGGTGTCCACGCCCGCCCTTGCATTCTGTGCCCCATTATACAGGCGCAGACAGGCTTGAACTGAATGGAAAGGGAACAAGTGGATGTGAACGGCTGGGCCAAGAGAAACACCGGGCAATAAGACCCATCTTGTGCAACGTGTCAATGCCCGTGGTAACAATCCCAATAAAGGCATTGGATGGAGTCTGGTCAACGCGAAGCTATTTTGAGGGCTCTCGTGAATTGGGTCTCATCTGTCACACAAAAAGTGGTGATCAACATCTCGTTACTTAAATTCGAATGTTCATCTTCTTTTTCCCTTCTTTTTTATAATTCCTTGTTTTCTGCTATTCTCGCCCCTACCATTCTCCATTCCTTTCTCTCCTCTTCTTCATCAACAAACACCACTCTCTCATTCTTTCTGACATCTGGAGGCTTACCATGGACGCTGATAACAGACCCAAACTGCCTTCCATCCATTTGATGCTTCAAGGCATTCCTGCTCAAGGTAAACAGGCGGTTGTCTTTTTTATAACCGTGCCATTGACTTACCGATAATTAAATAGATGAGCCTCGTCGAAACGCTCATAAGCGCAACGTGTCTGATCTTGGCTTTTTGCAACCTCATCCTGATATGGGCTTGCCTGGATACATGCAAAAGTTGCGAATATCACCCGAGCAAACGACGCCTCCATCACCATCACAACAGCCGCAGCCGGTTGAGCCTACGCTGCCGCGTCTACTGTCCCCTCCTTCGATGCTGCGCCCATCTCGCAACATGCATGCTCGATCTTTCTCTGACTACTCACATCCGTACCCGCCTCTGTATACGAATTCGAGCTCATCATCAAACAGCCAGTCGCGAGGCAGCTATCACCGCCGAGCCATTTCTACCAATACCTTTGATCTGATTCTGCAGCGCCCACCCCAGCAGTCATTATCGGCTTCCTCCTCTTCCTGTACTTCTAATACGCTCAATGCTACAACCATCACCCACCCTACCCCTTCGATGCCGTCAAACCCCTCTTTCACTACATCCTCGCCACCTCCTGCCGCGGTCTCAGAGGAGGAACATGACTCTGACTGCTCCTCATCGTCTTCACAGCATAACAAGACATCGACTAACAACAAATATCGATGCGAATACTGCAACAAGGGATTCTCTCGGCCATCATCGCTCCGCATTCACACCTACTCGCACACAGGCGAGAAACCCTTTGTCTGCCCAGAAGACGGTTGCATGCGCAAATTTAGTGTCCAGAGTAACATGCGCCGCCATTTGCGGGTCCATCGATTGGGTCGTACGCTAAAGCGGTCTGGACCGACAACTGCCCGGAATAAGCCGTTGCTTAAGCGTGCAGATTAATTTTTGACACATCCCACAACACCCTTACTTAGTATTTCCCTCTCCCTCATTTGATTCCTCCTTCTGTTACAATCTCTTTCTCACTGTTTTTTCTTATTTAGCACTTTTTAATCAGTAAAATGTGGAAAAGTGTGATGCTGGGTCATCTACTCGTAATAGACACGCAGAAAGATCCAAAACTGGCTAAGCAGCATTGATAAGAGTTACGAGTCGGATGGGAGAGAAGATATGCATATCAAGTATTTACGAAAACAAGACAGCTATTAGGATGGTGTGTGTGTATGAATGTGTGTGTGTGTGTGTGTCTGTGTGTGTCTGTGTGCGTATGTAAAAGTTGGCGGTGGGCGTTATGGTGTGAGAATATGCAGAAAGTGTGTTGAGATGAAAGAGTGAGTATAGAGTGAGTGGGTGGACAAGTGAATGGTATGAGAACGTAAATGAAGGAGCAATGAAGCATAATGGAAGGGCGGTTTGTTTTTAGATATTGAAGCGAGGAGCAAGGCGTAAGACCATGACCAAACCGTCGTTGGAGGAGCTCACGATCGCCTCGAGATGCTCGACCGTGTCCTGTGTGTGCTTCACTTTCCAGTCGAAACGTAAGCGAACGATGGAGTCGCTGCCCTTGGCTTGATCGAGTTGAGCCTGGACAACCTGATGGTCCCGTTCATGGATAAACTCAAAGAAAGAGCGCCCCACAACTTCGTCGCATAAGGTGCCCACAAGCTTCTCGACCATACTTGAGACAAAGACAACAGTTGAGTCGAGTGTGAACCGGTTGATAATAACACAGAAGCGCGGCTCCTGCTTGTGCGTGATTTGCTGATCCACCCAGGACTGCGCGGGCTTGAGAACCTGGCTCATGCGCTCCTGGCTGTCGTTCCAGGCACCAACCAGCTGCAGTTTCCCGTTCGGCAAGATACAGAACACCTCGTCGACCGAGTTGCACCGGATCTTGTGGCCAATGTCATCCGGATCATGCAAGTGATTGGTGCACACAAGCACATCGTAGCAGTAATGGACCACCGTGTCGATGGTCACGAAGGACCCGTCTTTGGCCAGAGTCCGGTAGGTCAGCATACTAGACATGCGCTCATTCATCACATTTGACCGATGCACGCGCGCTACTGACGCCAGTTCATCTTTGTGGAAGTAATTGTAGGCACCTTGGCCTACTACCTCGTGCGGCTGCCAGCCTAGTATATCGGTAACGCTGTCCGAGATAAATACGAAGTTGGCAGTGGCCGTGTTGTCATAAATCGATATGTAGCTTTTGGCCTGTACGCGAGTCGTCATCCGTCAATATTGTCTGTGGTTTGGAAGGAAGAACGCCAGCTGCGGTGATACGGGAATGCGACAGAGTTGAAAAATAAACGGTGGAGCAAAAGAGAGAGACGCTGCTACTGCACTGGCACCCGCGCCTTTTTAGAACTTATAGATCTTTTTCAATGCCAGCACAGGCACTCCTGTTGCAATACATTCTACGGGTTACGTATGCATCTATTGCATTCTTTTTGTACAGCCTCGATCCACTATTCCATCTATGTCTATGTCTACCGTCTCTTTGTACTTGTTACTAGAACCTTCTGTTTGCAACAGGTACGCAGCATGATCAAAATTTGTATGCATACGCCACACTCTACAGACTCGCATCATTGACTCTGTTTGCAAAGATGATGGGATAAGAATCCACATTTTTCAACATAGCCTCTTCCTTTCTCTTCTTCTCTCTTTCTCTCTGGATAAGTATAAATGGCCCCCTCCTGATCTACATGAGCGTCCTTTTTTTTTTTGTTTGTTATTTGTGGTTCCTACTTCAGGGTGCGATCACCCAAAAGACTGGTTTAGCTGCACGATTCGACGCCCCTGAGTTATTTGCTGTTTTCATAGTTCTCTATTATCATATCAATACTATTGTATTGTGTCGCATCACACCAGCAAGGGCCAGAAATGAAATTACACTGTTGATGGCGTGCAGTGGCATTTTGTCACAGACGCTACGGGAACTTCTTGGATGTTCTATCCTTATGTGTCGCATTATACAGTCACAGCTGGGTTCATCCACGCTTTATTTTATTCGGAGTGAGGAGGGTCGTCGCTACTTTATCATGGTTGAGTATCCTGTAGTCCATTTGGTCTAGAAATTTCAGGATTTTGCAACTCGTATCAACAGTCGCTACTGTTGGGCCAATAAAACAGCAGCTTCCTCCCGTTGTCAAAATTGGCTCACCCCCTAGCATAGTTTCTAGTTCTCCTGTAGGCATACCATGACAGTCAAATGCCATTGTAATGCTCTATATAGGCATGATCGCTGTACCGCCTTATGACGACTTGTTCAATAATTTTGCTATGGGGACAAAGGCAAATTGGGTATCCTTTCTTCGTGAGTTTGTTACACATTTGTACTCTTATCTCCTCGTGCATGAGGTATGGCTAAGCAAAAGGACGTGTGGACAAGGTGATCGGCACAAAATATTGCAGTCATTTGAGATCAACTGACCTTATTGCTTTGTGCCTCTGAACACATAATTAGAAAGTGATCTGCAGTGTTACGGAGTGAGATGAAACAATTAAACGCCCCAACAGCATATCATATCAATTACATGGCGTTGATAGTTTGTGATATACATATCACATGATGGGCATGTATACATAGATATTTGAGTTGATTGTTCGAATACAGCGCTTATAGCCGCTGCTCAAGGGCAATCGTAGTCGAAAGTCAAGACCATTTGAGAAAAGATCACGTTCTAAAGTAAAATGTGTGTTTCAACCTTGAAGTGTTAAGGTTCCCGTCTTCGCCACTTCGGCAAGCTAATACCTTATTCATCCCTTTACTCGTCACATTTTCTCGTGCACATGCCTCTTCTAAGCATTCCATGTTATGCGAATGAAATCAGTAATTCCACAGCAACCTTACCTCTTCTATGTAGAAGAACCACGTAGCTGGCAAAGAGAGGGGGAGACACATTTACGAGAAAGCCGCTTTTCAATCTGCTCCTTGTATAGAAGGGAAGATGCCCCCCGGGGGGTGGTTGGGTGGGTGTATCAACTACTGACTTATTATTATCATCATTTTCTACAGAAAGGCAGGACATCGTGCATATCTGTTGGCAACGGCACTTGTAAAACGCGTGCCGCGGCTTACAAGTATGCACGATGACGCTTGATGTATATTAAAACCAGGAAATGACATGAAAGGAAGGACAAGGCAGATGCAGAAAAAAGGTACGATTTTGGCTAAGACTGCTCTATAAGCGCAATTTTGACACATATCCTGCGAATATTAATAGACACCAATATAAGCTGCATTTTGGTCCCTACGTGCCGCTGCAAATCAAAAGGGCACCGTGCAACGAGGGGTTGTATGAAGGTTTTGATGGAGTCGATCTGGCGGAAGCAATATGTAGAAAATAGCAGTATGCGTTGCACGCCTTTAGAGAAAGGGTTGCCATTATATACAAAGCCTTAATGTGAAGCGCTCTTGACATATATTGACCCTATAAACAGTATATATCATATAGCTCACATGCTATATTACCTGGTACAACTCCACTTCTCTCTACCGAGATAGCGGGTACGAATGAAGACCAACCATGGTAAGACTTTGCGGTCCGTCATTTGGATGAGTACCGTGATGATAAGCTTGTATCCACCAGATAAATACTTTCTCCAAAAGCCTCACATGGATTTGATACGGGTAGAGTGGCCTTGTGGACCACAGGAACTTGATCATGGATGATCTCGACTTCTCAGCATCTGAAGGGCGACGTGAAAACGAAGATACATGCATCGTTTCATATGCCGCTTTCGAAACACCTCGCACGGACTTGGCATGAGAGCTCGTTCAAGATTAACTGGACTTCGATTAGCTGAAAGAAAGACCCGAATATATCCTAATATCTATGCAAAGCAATGCTGCAGTTGACGCGTCTCTGATGGTGCTTGACAGGATTGACGGCTGTTGCACAAAAGAGTCCTGTTAAGCCTGCAGTCCGGTGGTCAGCCTGATGAAAAAAGAAGTGGTAAAGCAGTTTTGCGCATATGGAGTGTGCTCAAACACTTGTCCTAATTTTTAGCAATGAATGGTACCGTTGTCATCAACTTAGAGCGCTGCTTGTCAGTATGCTGTGTTGTGCGGTCTCATGTTACCGGACTCCATGCAAAAGAGGGCAAGTTTGAGATTGTGCAAGGCGTCATGCGGTCGGCGTGTGTGTCCTAATTGGATACAACGGATACTCGAGGTTACCCACTCGGGGCTCTTTCCCTGTAGAGGCAAACCATAACATCGTTGCTGGCTTCGACGCGTCCATTTAGATACAAAGGCTCAGAGGGTGTAGTAGATAGAGGCTCCTCACTGGGGAGAGAAGAATTCCAGATAGACAAAGTGAAAGAGTGCTTGAGGACGTCAGGGCTTGAGACCATGACTATTAGCTCGGCTGACAGGTGTGGCTACCTGAAGCTGTCAAAGCCCGCCAACGGATGGGTTCGCGGAAGCAGACAAACTTCCTGATCTTCCTTTTTTATTATGCCACCTCCCTCAGTTCAATTTCCGTGAGATTGTTCATAAAATCTAATTTTTTCAAAGTCTCTATAATGTTGATAGTGCAGTATAAAGCATTGTCATATCAGAGCATATTATATAGGGATTACGAGTTGGATCTCTCGACCACATGACCGTGCTTCCTGCTCAGGACTGTTGACAGGTATCGTTGAGCTAATTTGATCATATCCAGAGTAACAAAAGCAGAGCGATGCTCGGCATGGTCGTGTACCTGGTGCCCACACATTCAAACGTATGTATTATATCAACCAGGAATACAAATGGTATGAGAGCAGAGTCACTCTTTTCTTGATCATAAAGGTCAGAAAGAGAAATCCGGCTTTTTTTTTCTTCCCAATCTGTGCGTACGGAAAAAGCCGGCTCCCCGCTTTGCTTTGAGTAGAAGAACAAGAAAACGTGGCATTAGTTGACACGCCTAACTTGGAGGCTAATGTTGGCCGAGAAATGACTTGCCCTCGGATTCAAGTAAACGTCAACTGCAACGAAGTAGGATTCACCGTGGAAAAAGCATGCACCGAATCAAGGAATGTCCTCATATCGCGTCTAGGCCTGGCACCAACCGAATCAGCAGGGGCTTTCATAACCCGGAATAACAGTAGAGAGTACGACATGGAAATACAATATTCAATAAGGCCCTGGACCGCTGGATTGATGTCCAGTTGATAAGGAGTAAAAGTGGCGTATATCTCTGATATTTTCTTTCTTCTGTAAGAGGCGAGGGGGTTGATTGCGCAGAGAAAGAAAAGACGGTCGAGAGCGTATATTAAATGGATTTGCCACCCGTAACTGTTTGCGAGCAACGCGAATGCACTATGGTTCGAGAATGTAATTGGAAATTGAAGGGGTATGCGATATAATTCAAGCGAGGTTGAGGGGAAGAGGTAAAGATAGAAAAGGTTCAGGAGACAAGAAATTGACAGTACGCGGGCAAAACAAACATAAAACCACTTAGTCAAAGAAGCAATACAACCAAGCTAGAAGGCTACGGAGATTCCTCGAAATTGCCTGATATAATGGCTCATATAAACGGCACCCCGTCTTTAACCAGCACACATGTCACCATTTAAGTCTGTCCAAATTGTCACCCGCGCTGAGCCCCCACACCGACAACACTTCCATTTGATTATATCGAAAGGCCGTCAATGACTAATATCCCGCGTTAATGCCGCTCATCCTTGGGAATATTTGCATTACAGGCCTTAGTGCGCTGTCGCTATGGAATACACGACAGCATCTGGCTTACGTGTATATTACATACTGCGTACTTTATGCTGTAGTATTACTCGTCCAACAAGCATTTGGATCGAGCCAAAACATGTTTTACGGACAATGAATATATATTTACAAAAACGAAGCGTTGCTTTTTACAAGAGGGTGGTGTGAATATGCTGTGGAGTGACGAGATGATAATATGGTAAGCGCAAGGGTGTGAGCGTTAGCGTAGTGGAGGTGTAAGGATGAGATAATAATATAAAGGATTAAGAGAAGAGGTAGGAAATTTAGGAGGTGGAGGCAACAGCGATAGGCTGCTGGCGCTGCTGCTGCTGCTCCTTCTTGCGCTTCGCAGCCATGAAGGCAGCGCGCATCTTGAAGTAGTCTTGATGCATGCCGCACTCCGTCTTCTGGGAACCGTGCCAGCGACCAGAACGCTCGTCGTCGTGGCTGGCAGGTTTGCGGGTCGAATGCCAGTCACCAATCGAGCGGTAGCCCTGATCGACAAGCGTGTTGTAGGGAACCTCATTGGCACGGATGTACGTCCACACTTGCTGGAAGTCCCAGTAGGCAAGCGGGTTCAGCTTAATCATACCAGTTGAGTCGACCTCGAGGACAGGGATCTCGCTGCGGTCGCCCTTTTGGCTTCGGCGGCGGCCTGTGATGATCGACTTCACGTTGAGCTCTTCGTAAGCGCGACGGCCGTTCTCGACCTTGACGAGATAGTCGTACATGGATTCGTCGTTTTCCCAAAGACGCTCTCCGTGCTCCTGTTCGAACTCTTCGACAGAATCGGCTGGCTTATAAGTGTAGAGCTTGACGTTGTAGGTCTCTTCGCACCGGCGGGCGAGATCAATGGTTTCCTTAAAGTGGTAAAGCGTGTCGAGGAAAATAAGAGGAACCAGATGGTCCTGGTCGCGGTCGATGCTAATTTTGTTGATCATATCCAGAGACACAAGGCCTTATAGTATTTACATTTTTCATTTAGCTTCACGTTATGTGGTCGACGTGTTTCATTTCAACTCACCTGACAGACCAAACTGAGTGGTTTGATACAAGTTAGGTAGGTTGTCAATAGCCCACTCGAGAATCTCGCGAGGTTGCAGCTTGCTAAGACGCGCGTTCAACTGCTGAAGAACTTCGGGGGTCAACTCAGCGGAAGATTGAATGCGAGTAGAGGTGCTGACAGGCATTTTTGTGTGGTTTAGAAGAGATACCGGTGGTCCTTTGCGGATCTTTTTCTTTTTATATGGCTGGGGACTGATGAACGATTGCGTGCTCCAATGAGTTTCCATATAGGGTAGCTAGCGGGAGCGCTTCGGCCAATCGCATCTCCTTTACATGATGTTATTCGCGAGAGCACGCACGCAACTGAAAAAGATTTTTCAATCGAAAACCGATCTGAGTACGAACAGTACGCCCATAAAAGCATGCGTCTATGGATTTCTAAGCAAGTTGGGTCACTTTGTCGACACCCACTTCCTTAATATTCCTCGGGCACGCCATTTGTATTACTCACCTGTGACCCGCATTTATCACAGAGGTCTTGTGGCTATTACTACGCAATGCCGTGCTCGAATATTTATAGAAGGGAAAAGACGCCCATCTATCCCGTGTCTTCGGCTATACAATCAGCGCACTGATCTTGCCGGATATGAATCAGCATCAGCGCACGCACACACCCACACTAAGTCTATGCTATCCGGGGTTCTTATATCTTGTGCGACATTCTTTTACACGATTTTCAAATCGCTCGCCCACCTGCTCCCCCTGCAAAGTTCGGCGATAATATTCAGTCATAATGTGAGAATGGAACAGTGTTATATGTACACTGAACGGGAGTGCAATGTTCAACAACAAGGAAAGAGGAGTAGTACAAACAGAGAGACCCCAAGAAAGAATAATATCTCTACTTTCTAGCGTACGTGATCTTGACGTGCACTTCAGGAGCGAATTGGTATCCAGTGAGCTCGGTCTTGGCCGTACCGGCTTGGCTTTCCGTCTCGTATTCCACAAAGGCAATGCTCTTCTTGGTGGGAATCATGCGCACCTCGCGGAAACCAGGGAAACGGGTGAATTGGTCGACAATTTGCTGCTGAGTAATCGTTTCGGGCAAGTTTTGCAAAAAGAGAATGTTGTTTGGCGGTAGATACTCGTCCGGAATGCGCTGCAAGTTCCCTGCGGGTGCTATATCCCCCAAATACCCCCGCATCAGTGTCATGTAACATTACTCGCTTTTCCTTTTTCTTACCAGGCTTGGGACGCGGATACTTGAACTGCGGCTTGTTAGCGCCAGGCAACGGCAGGTGCTTGCGAGCCTCTACATACGTATAACAAGACACATTGAGCAAAGTAAAGGGTGACGTCTGATGTGATACATACCCTTCCGCTTGAGGCGCTCAGCATAATGGCTTTCAAAATCGCCGTCAGCTTTGGCTTGCACATCGGATTTGCCACGAGCATATTGAACGACCTAGCAAATAAAAGAAAATATTGTTTGACTGTTAGACAGCACACTCATTATATCAGTAAGAGGACATACCATGGGCTTGCCGTACAAAGCAAAATGCTGCAGCTCTTGGATGGCTTTACCAGCCTCTTCTTCGGTCTTGTACGCGACGAAGGCCTGGCCGCGCGCGCGGATACTTGAATAAGCGACAACATCTTGGACTTCACCAAACTGGTTGAATAAGTTGCGCAGAGTGTTCTTGAGCACTGAAAACAGATCGAATAGGCCACGTGAGACAAGAGATGGTGAGCGATGAGGAATGATCGATAAGAACAACACAATACCTGGGATCTTGACTTTCTCATTGAGATTGCTCGCGTAGACGGTCCGCGATGGGACAGTGTTGAGAGGCTGCTTGTTGGTAGGAATGCCGTTGATCATGGAAGGTGTGGCAGCAGCAGCGGCAGTGGGCGCTACTGGGACCTGTCCAGCAGGCATCGCAGGAGGCTGCTGAGAGAATCCTGCCGGAGGTGCATTACCCGGTGGAGCAGGTGGAAAGCCAGGCGCAGGCGGACGTGCACTTGCTGCGCTACCTGGAGGTGCTAGCGTAAACGAAATGGGTCCTTGCTGTCCTCCTCCAGGACCTCCTGGTGGCATCGGTGGTTGTGACATTTTAACAAGGTGTGTCTTGCAAAATAAGAGTAAGAAATTTGATCTTTTTAAGTGGACGCAACGCGTCGGTCTTTTGCGAGCCACATCGTCTGCTCATCAATGCCCAATAATTTGTACCTATGAACCTGTTCATGCTTTTGCTTGATCGTTCATAGTCGTTCCTCCTTATATGAACGCACAGGATACTCAAGATGCGGGCGTATGGTTCCAGAAAACTCATAAGCTCATATAGTAACGATATGTACATATGTACATTGGATAGTACCATACTGCCGATCTACAGTATTTCGTACTGCTTTGATCTGATCTGATCTTCACGAATGTAAAGCACTAGATATCCTAGCATTCTATTTGTTGAGGGACATACCTTGCTGCATTTACTATTACGACTCTTGCACTCGGGTGACCCGTATATTAATAAAAGCATGAAGTGTCATATATGTAATCTAACTATCCTAATAGAGCCTGGATATATGGTAGACTCTGTCCGAAGCTCTCTCTAGTGTAACTTAATGAGTTTGCTAAGTCCAAAGAGTTTGGCGAGCTGACAACTCTTTCTTTTTTTTTATTATTTTTGTAGCAGCGCAGATACCGACCTGAGAAGAGGCCCACGGTCATGTGATCAAAAGCGCTAAAGTGGATGGATATTTTTCCCACGTTTGTCCATGCTTGCTTTTATTTCGTTGCTTTTCCTGTTTCAAACACTTTTTAACCATGGCACCCATTCAGAGCTTCGTCCCAGTCGAGAGAGACTCCCATTTCCCTATTCAGAACATCCCGTTTGGTGTTTTTTCCACGCCTGAAAACGTAGAGTATGCTACCCGGATAATACAATTTCCTCATGTTTTCGTGCTTGATTGGTGACGATAGACAACGCCGCGCGTGGGTACCGCCATCGGTAACTCGGTACTCGACCTGGCCGCTGTGGCCGACGCTGGTCTATTGGATGGTACGGTGGAGAACCCAAAGCAAGTGTTCAATCAGGTAAAGTTGATATGGAACGGTGCCGTATAATGGCTGACATTCGTGCGTGTACTCCATGTCTCCAGCCCAGCCTGAATCTTTTCATGAGCCTCGGAAAGCCGTCCTGGAGAAAAGTGCGCAGTGCAATCCAAAATTTACTTTCTGCCGATGAACCTCGCTTAAGAGACGATAAGGTGCTTCTGGAGCGCGCCTTGGTCCCGAAGGACCGCGTGCAGATGCATCTGCCTGCTCAAGTCGGGTAAGCTTTATATGCGTTTTTGGGTAAACCAAGTTAAACTGTTATGTTTGAGCAGTGATTATACCGATTTCTACTGCTCGCGAGAGCATGCCACCAACGTCGGTATCATGTTCCGTGGCAAGGACAATGCGCTTCAGCCCAACTGGTAATGCATATGCGTGATAAGCCAAAGAATATGGACTAAGCACACATGTAGGCTCCACATCCCAGTGGGATACCATGGCCGGGCCTCTTCTCTTGTTGTGTCGGGTACCGACGTGCGACGTCCTGTCGGTCAGCGCCTCTCTCCAAAGGATAAAAAGCCTATTTTTGCTCCCTCGGCCAAGCTGGACTTTGAGCTCGAAGTTGTACGGAAACTCCTTGGCTGCGTCGTCAAAACGTGCGTACTTATACAAGAGATTATAGGGTTGGTTTGTTGGCACGGGCAACAAGCTTGGTGATCGCATTGATATCTCAGAGGCAAAGGATCATATCTTCGGCATGGTGCTCGTGAATGACTGGAGCGGTATACATGGAAAGCAACGGAATAATATGTTCATGGATGGCTGATCATGTGAGTCTACTCTAGCTCGCGACATCCAGGCCTGGGAGTACGTGCCACTGGGTAAGTCTTTATACTCGCCTTACTCAAAAGCTGACACGCGTCATCAAATAGGTCCCTTCCTTGGCAAAAGCTTTGCAACCACCGTCTCCCCTTGGGTTGTGACGTTGGATGCTCTCGAAGAAAGCCTTACAACTGGTCCCTCACAAGCAGAGCCCAAGCCCTTGGAGTATTTGCAAGAAAAGGCGCCTTCCGCGTACGACATAGCACTCGAAGTACAAATTAAGCGTAAGTTGTCATGGATAACTTTCAAATTAAGAGTCATCTCTTCTGACGTCCACTTTATAGCTTCTGGCTCTGATACCTTGGAACGCGTCACCCTATCCAATCTTAAATACATGTACTGGTCTATTACACAGCAGTTAGCGCACCACACCGTCAATGGCTGCAACATGCGCACTGGCGACATGTGTGCGACAGGCACGATTTCAGGGCCCGTAAGTGTTTGATCTCTACGGCTGTTATTGGTTTTCTCATTTTCAGTGATCTATAACACAGGAGAAAAGCGCCTTTGGCTCATTGCTGGAGCTCACCTGGAACGGTACAACGCCCGTCAAGTTTGAAAATGGCGGCGAGCGCATGTTCCTCGAAGATGGCGACGAGGTCAACATGACCGCCTATCACGACCGGGGCGATTATAGAGTAGGCTTTGGTGATTGCAGTGGAAAGGTTCTCCCGTGTACTTTTGGTCTTTAAGGTTTACCCTTTACAGCACGTGGGGCACCCTGCACCATTTGTCTTTTTCCCAGACTTATTTGTTGATTGTCTAAAACTCAACGTACAATCGGACACACAACATGCTCTTTAAGCATTTGCACATTTATAAGTGTGATTACTTTTTCGTGCAGAGTGATAAATGTATTTGATATGTATTCCAGGCGAGTTCTATTTGAGCGGCACAACCACGTCATAACACGACGATGAACGACATCATGCTGAATTCATGCTTGGAGAGGAGGTCGTACAAACAACGCTGAGCATGAATTTTCCGGTGGCCAGCCTTTTTTAAAAAGCATAAGGGCTTCACCGTATTGTTTGTATACGATTCCCACCTTCTTTCTTCCCTTGTTCTATTTCTTTTCTCATGTCAGGATACGACAAAGACGACAACCCAAGCGACTACAATCGGCAGCTTGAATGCGAGATGGAATCCGCCAAAGAACCGCCAGCCAAACTCCCTGAAGGCACCCACTACGTCGCTGACACACGTCGCCAATCGCTCAACCCGGCCGCCGGAGACACTTTTGCCGCTGCCAACAGTGTTGAGAACACGCGCTGCAACATGCGCACGCGTGGCTATCTTCCCATCGAAAATTATGGCAAGTAGATAACCTACCTCCTGCCCTGACTGACCCCGTAAATAGGTATCATTGGTAACCTCAGGACGATCGCGCTGTGCGGTACCGATGGCAGTTGCGATTTTTACTGCTACCCCAATTTTGACAGCCCGAGTATGTTTGCTCGCCTGCTGGATAAGAACAAAGGTGGTCATTTCTGCATCGCGCCTCATGAACATACGAGCAACAAGCAGCAGTATATGCCCAAGAGTAACATACTCGTTACGCGTTTCCTCTCCGACGCAGGCGTAGCTGAGGTTATTGACTACATGCATGTGCCCGCAAAAAACCAACGTCAGTCGTCCAAACCCCTGCTTCCTTGGCTCATCCGCACCGTGCGCGTCATTCGCGGCACGGTCTCCTTCAAGCTCGAATGCTATCCGGCCTTCAACTATGGTCAGGACGAGCATATCGTCCACAAGGCGCCCAGGACTGAAAACAAGCCGCGGGATCCGCTCGAAGCCACCTTCCGGTACCCAGAGGATCAAGCGACATACGAGACCTCGCCTGAAAACTATGAATTCCGTTCGAAAAGCCTCAACATGGACCTGCGCTATCTTGTCAAGTGTGGTGAATTTTCCTGCCCCAAAATTGACCTCCAAATCGACGAGCACGCCAAGCAGCTCGGCCATAAAGGTCCCGGTGTTTTCTCCGAGTTTGAGATGAGCGAAAGCCAGGAGGCAGTCTTCATTTGGCGTGAGGTGCCCGAGAAGGTGGATGAGAACGACCCGGCAGCGGTGGCCATGCGCCTAGCGCGCGACCCGCCCTTGACTGTTAGTCTCTTGGAGGCCCTGTTCAGGCAAACTGTCAGCTACTGGCAATCGTGGATCGATCAATGCTCCTACCGAGGTCGATGGCGTGAGACGGTGCACAGAAGTGCTTTAACGCTTAAGCTGCTAACCTATGAGCCGGTATGTTTGGAAGGGATGCTTGAAGTCGTCTCGCTAATTAATCCATAGACGGGAGCAGTTGTAGCTGCACCTACATTTGGCATACCAGAAGGTAATGCACAGTGGAAGGAGCCCGATGAGGAACATGCCAGACTGATGTAATGGAAAATCAATGTATAGCCATCGGAGGTCCACGAAACTGGGACTATCGTTACCTTTGGGTGCGTGATTCAGCATTCACCATTTATGCCTTTTTGCGCCTCGGATTTACTGAGGAGGCTGGCAAATTTATGAAATTCATTGAGGAACGCTGCAAAGACTTAAATCCTGACGGCTCGCTCAACATCATGTACAGCATCCATGGCGAAAAGTACCTCGAGGAGATTGAGCTTCCCGACCTTGAAGGCTACCGCGAGTCGCGTCCTGTGCGCATCGGTAACGGTGCTTATGATCATCTCCAACTTGACATTTACGGCGAGCTGATGGACGGTATCTATTTGTACAACAAGTACGGCGCCCCCATTGGTTATGACATGTGGTTATCAGTGCGTAACCTAGTTAACTATGTCTGCGACAATTGGGCCACGCCTGATATGTCGATTTGGGAAGTGCGTGGCAAGAAGCAGCGTTTCACATATAGCATGGTCATGTGCTGGGTCGCAGTCGACCGAGGTCTGCGTTTGTCCGAAAAACGTCAATTCCCGCTCCCAGAACGTGATCGTTGGTTCAAGGTGCGCGACGAGATTTATACGACTGTGCAAGAAAAGTGTTGGAACCCGGATCTACGCATGTTCTCACAGAGCATGGAGGACCTCACGGCACTCGACGCGAGCTGTTTGATTATGCCTCTGGTCTTCTTTTCCTCGCCGGTCGATCCGCGTCTGTTAGACACGGTGGAGCGTATCCTGTTGCCACCCGAGAAGGGTGGCCTCGTGGCGAACAACCTCGTGTTCCGATACAACTTTTTGACGACCGACGATGGCGTCGGTGGCATCGAAGGCGCGTTCTCGATGTGTACCTTCTGGCTTGTGGAGGCGCTTGCTCGTGCAGGCAAATACGATCGCAAGATGCTTAACCGCGCGGTGGTCATGTTTGAAGAGATGCTTTCTTACGCGAACCATTTGGGTATTTTCTCAGAAGAAATCGCACGCTCAGGCGAGCAACTTGGCAACACCCCTCAAGCCTTCACTCACATGTCTTTTATCAGCGGTAAGTGCTCCGGATAGCCTGCTGTATATAGCATTAATTGCTTACTTTTATTTGGACTTCGCTTCCAGCCGCGTTCAATCTGGATCGCGTTTTAGGAAACCGTTCGAGTTAACTGTATAACTTCATATCTCATAATCCACTCATTTGTATGTACAAAGATTGGTCTATCTTACTTTGATAGTAAATGCGATGTCACTATAAAATCATTATTCATATCAGTTCTATTACTATGCATTGAAAAAGATACACAACGTCCACCTGCAACTGTAGATTACAATGTATGCACATGAAATACGTCTGCAATATCAGACTAAAGCACCTTGGAGTTGATATATATACTGTGTCTTATCGTTGCATAGTTTATCTAAACTGAGTGTTACATAGCGCGATACATACGAAAAAAAAATTATGTACTTCGCTTTTGTTAGTGAGGCAAAAGAGTGTATCAACGTCTGAACTGCGTCTTGAAGGCTTATCATACGGTAACGGGGAATTCTAAAATATGGCGAGAGCACATTGCATTAAACTCGATCCCATTGAAGCAACCTCACATAGATGAGATCCAATTATACTTGCCTTGAAATGTATTGCAGCGGTAAGCTTTTACTTTTTGTTTGTATAACTTCAAGTAGGTATCTGCCTATTCTTCTACTTTGAATACGGGTATCGAGGCGGTATCTAGGCTGCCAATTCTTTAGCACTTGTATGCACTCTCGATCGTATGGATAGGCCTCCAGTGCGTTTCTGTATTCTGTATGTAATAAAGGGGAAGTGTACTTGAGTGGCAATCTATGCAAACAGTGCAGCACATTGAAGAGAAGCACTTGAAACAGAAGCTTGTAGATATATGTAGAGTATACATGAAGCAACAGCGCACTAGGGCTTGAATATGAGATTGTTCCAGAGCAATAAGCACTAGAGAAGAACCACCCCAACGAGCCCTATCCTTCCATCCTATTTATAAGTTGACGCACAAATATAAGCTTGACTAGCATGAGTGCATTATCGGAGCGTCAGATCGTCTAAAAGGTCCAAGTGCAAAGCTAACAATAGGAACGAGGAGAGAGACAGCATATCGGTCAGCCACACTGGTTTGTTTTGACTGCTGTCATTTCTCAGTCAGTCAGATTTACTGCCATAAATATGTGTGCCTGTGCGTTTGGATTCAAACCTTTCACATTCATATATTTCTCAACCTGTATAAATAAGCAGCTTCGCCATTTCTAGTTTGCTCTCTAACTGCTCACCAAAGAAAAAGCATCATGCTGAAAACCGTACGACTTGGATTAACAGGCCGCAAATTTGATGACCAGTATACGTTTGATCTCCAAGGCTACGTAAGGATCTGAGGCCTGTCCAACTTATTCAAGGTCTAGAGTAATGTAAGCTGAGTGTCTCATATTTGTTCTTTTCGAAGCTTTCTGTCCGCGACTTTTGCAGCACCATCCAGCTATTCAATGAAGTAGTCCGCCAGCATCCCCCACCTGGCCATAAGGCGATTTGGACCGCAACCTTGTTCACCACCTGGATACTTACAGGCACCCTGGCTTACATCCTCTGGACGTTTCTTCCAGCCGCACAGCTTTATCTTGTCACAATTTTACCAGCCGTAATGATCTTAACAACGCCCGTATGGATTTGGCGCTATCGCTCATTGCGTCGCAAGGCAAGTGTGTTATTATGCATGTTTAAGTCGATTGGATTGGTATTCCATCTAACCCATTACATATGTAGTTCGAGAGCTCGCTTGTCGAGTTATGCAGCCGCATCAATGCGACAGAGAATATTCAAGGCATCAACTACCGCCTGGTGAGCAATAAACAGCGGAATGACGACGTAATGATAATCGACGACCGGCACGGCATGACACCCAGTACGACTTATGTAAGTCTTTGCGAATGTTGCAGGGTTATGGGTGTTAAGCTAACAAAACTATTTATCATCAGGCGCTGCTGATCGAATTCGATGACCGGTATCGTGCATTGTTCAAGTCCCAGCCGCCCACCGATAATTTTGCATTGTACTCTTACAGCATTCCACACCAGCCTGCGCCAGTCCATGTGCACCCGCGTATGCATGAGAGTTTGCTGATGGAAAAGCCGCAACCTGTCCAGCCTTCATCTTCCCAGTTTGAGCAGGTTGACCTCTATGAAAAGCAGTAGATCCTCTTGTACCAGTAGCAAAGTCTATAGTAGAGATTTCTTCCTACGATTGTACCCCGACAAATTGAAAATGAGATCAGAAACAAAAGAAAACAAGATATAATTGAAGCAAAAAGGTGGTTTATTAATCCTTGGACGCCATGATCAGTCTTTTGTAACCACGCAAAAGAGATCATCGACGGCGGATCCAAGTACCAGAATATATAATACTTTATGGATTGAATGGGGTGCGGATTGGTTTTGTTGGGGGGGGGGGGTGGGGAAGTTTTGTGACCGGACGCAAAGGAAAAAGCCAAGCCATGCAGAGCCGGAAAGGTATGTTGGTGGTTTCTTTTTTTTTCAAATGGGCTTCTGAGCGTAAGCGAAATGGAGATTCTCGAATGTCTTGTGTTCGTTTGCTTCTTGCCAGCAAGTCTGTAAACCTTCATAATACGTTTCGAGATTCATGTTTTCCTCTTTCTCAGACGTGAGAGCACAGATTTGCGGTGCCAGCGCGCGTTGATACGCCTGCCAAGACTGCAATGTTAGTAGGCCAAGCTATGATAAAGGACTGATGTTAGTCTCAAGTAGTTATCCCTGTATCTTGAGGGATACCTTGCCAGCCCACTGTCCACCCGGGCATGAAATAAAGGTCGTGGTGATATTCTTGAGCCCTTGGCTCGCGAGGCGGTCTTTCAGGGTCCTACCCAAATAGGGATCCAAGTGACGGTTTTCCATGGTCTGAATAAGTCGTTGGTTGTACTCGCGTGTCTTGGGTCCCGGGCGATGCATTTCGGTATCGGCCTCGACTAGTTCGATGTAACCGCCCGGTTTCAGCAGACGCAGGAGGCGAACCAGCAAAATGTCCCACTGGCTAATGGTAACAGCCATTCCAAAAAAGCGCATAAATATGTAGTCGAAGCTTTCGTCGGGAAACTGGTCGAGAGAGCCGTCAAGTACGTCGCATTGGTGGAAGATGCAGTTGACTGGCTTGATATCGCGCGGAAACATTGGACTCACGTCGACGCCTACCACTTTTGATTTTGGATACTCGCCGGCGATCTCCATTGCCCACGAACCTGGGCCACATCCCACGTCCAAAACCTGGCCGCCTTTACGGAGCGTGTCACTCACGGGTGCAAGGTAATTTCTGAAGAGAAGGTGAGCGGGCAACAATTCTTTGCTCTAATCTATTTTTGTATTTTTACCCTTGAATGGCAAAGCGGACCATAAAGTGAAGAAGATGGAGACGATCGATCTCTTCATCGTCGCAGGGTAGAAGGTAGATCTGGTTCTGGTATCTGCGTCCAGCCACGAGGGTTGTCGTTGAAGAAGAAATCGACGCGTTGGAGGAAGGGGCGGTCGTTGTGTTCTCGACAAGCAGGAGCGGGTGAACAGCAGCGCGGTCAGAGAGATTCGTCAGCACAGACGTGGCCGAGGTGAGGGGCGGACGTAGTGGCTGCTGTGCTTGTTTCTGTGGCAATAAATTATCGCACGAGTGTGCATACCACTCGGGTTTCGGTCGTGTGACGATGGTAGGTGATGAATATTTACGCTGCTTGACCCGCCCACCCGCGGTATGGCCTTGTTTTTGCTGAAACACCAAGGCTGGCATGGGGTACTCTCGTCGATAGGATGTGCTGGACTTGCGTCGACGAGGCCAGGAAAAGTCGAGCCGATCACTACCGGGAAAGCTTGTGGTACCCTCGTTACTGCTACTGCTTCGACGAGGAGGACGCGACTGTTGGTTGCCCATTATGTATACTTGTGGAAAAAGAACAGGCGAAAAGAATGGAAGGGGAGTAGTTTGAGAACTACCAAACTTTTTTGATTTGTTTACGGAAGGAGTGGAAAGTGGGGAAGAGAAGTGTGTATGTCGAGTTACTTGCCACTCTTTCTTCACGTCTATTGTACCACGTTTGCTGTCCGATCGCAAATTTGCTCTCGCTTTGTTGCACGAGGAAGTTTCCTAAATGATGCGAGCTTATATGGTTATTTTTGACTGCTGCAAATCTCTAAATTCATTATCCTTCCATGCCATAATTTGAGGATACTCTTAGATAGAAAGAAACATGAATGACCCAGGGCGTAGTCTGCTTCTTTCCATGCCATCCCTTTTCATTCTGGGAACCTCTGTCTTTTGTCCTTTAAATTTTTTCTTTTTTGAATTGGGCTGATTGCCGAAAAGGAATGGTTATATTTGCGTGACCTAAACCCGACAAGGGTCGCAGACTAATATAAACCTGAGTACGTAAACTCAATGAAGAGAAAATGGCCGCCTTACGCTTATGCGTTTCACGGTTTTTCAATATCCGGATGATCCTGAGTTCCTTGACGTTAGGTGGCACAGTGTCCTTGCTCTTGCGTGAAAAAGTGTGGCGCATGACCGAGAACGGCGAAAAAAAAAAAAAAAAAAA